>PVKM010050216.1:0-10766 GCA_004027735.1 Carollia perspicillata
ATTTTTCTCCAGAAAACTCCACGTTCGAGCCCCAGTTAAGACCCCATAGCAGGACGCAAATGACCTATACAATGGCTAGGCTCTTGGACGTTGTACATTGTAAGGAAAGATTGGGGGAGGGGGCGAGAGAGACAGAGAGAGAGAGAGAAAGTCTCAATTACTCCACTCCCTCCACAAAACTGTGCGTGGAGCCGAGCGGTACAGGTGATGGAAGAAGACAAAATAGCTAATCTAATTTAAGGACTTCAGTTGCTTTTGATCCAGATTGAACAGGTGACCACAGCCGGTGAGAGGGCTGTCAGCACAGTGGGTGGCTGACTGTCTCGCCTAGAAGGCAACCAGCAGCATGGGAGGTTCCGTATTTCAGAGGCAACCGTGCGATCCCTCCTTTGTACGGATGATGTGAATCTGGGGAAACAGCCAGGAGATGCGGCAGCCTCCTGCAGACCAGATATCCCCGAGACGTGCATCCACCCCTTCAGTGGGAGGACATGACCAAAAGTGAAGTCTTTGTAAGTAAAAGGAGAAAGAGTGAGCGTCAAGAAATCGATGAATGGCTTCAGGGAAGTAATGAAACTCATCCTGAAGCTGTCTACTCCAGATTTAACAGGTTTGGAAAGAAGGAGATTCAACAGAACATGTTCTAGTTTGGTCTCTTTGGGCCTCCAAAGTTCGGTTTCAGAAAGTAGTGGAAATTAAAATGATCAAGGTGAACACATTTAAGAATAGGAAAGACTACTGTACCTACTGGGGTTCACTGCTCATGGTCAAGGTGAAAGTCACTTCCTGAAGACTGGTCTTCTGATGAGTCAGGACTCTGTGATGATAGGGAAAATGAGTGGCTTCTGTTCACTTTCTCCTTTGAACTTGCTTTCCCGCATCCTCTGTAAAGTCTTGGCTAGAGTCTACCCCAATTGAGATCAATGTCATGATAACACTTTGAAATCAACCGAACTTCAATCAAACCTGCATAAGCAATTAATGTTTGAGAAAATAGCAAGCCAACTATTAGATTAAATTAAAGATCATTTATAATTCTGCTCAAAGGCCACCGAGCATTTATGTTTTACTATATTTTATTATACAAATTATTTTATATTATTATTTTAGGATTAGCACATTTACCATGCAATTGTAAATATAACTAAGAGACATTAAATAAGTAATGAACTTTTGTATTTTTTTCTTTCTTTTGAATTTAGTACATATTTTTGTCTCATAAATAAGAATACAAATACATAACAGTTGAATAAGGAGACAAGTTAAATATCCAACTTAATTTGGAAGGAGAAGAAACTTAGTTCCCATTTTCCCCCTATTTGTTGCCCTAGTTAAAATTTTGAATACACACGTGGAAAGTCTCAATGGAAAGTATGGCATACACTGATGGAATTAATATTCACTTTAAATTACCATTTGGCCAATTATTATACTTCAGCTACAACATTTTAATGATAAATTAGTCAGTCTCTCCAGCATATATAATGTGTTTCGCACAACACTAGGTTCAGTGGAAAAACACAACACGGTGATGCTCCAGGTGGAGAGTGAATGTTTACACATCAAATTTTACAATTAGGGAAAAATAAACAAACGAATAAAGACAAGCGCTATTGCTACAGACAGAGTAACTGGAAGAGTCATCGGAGCTTGAAGGAAGAGTCGGGTGGGTGTGGATTGTGATAACCATGGAACTGTTTGAAGTTAGCCTGGGCCTAAAGGGAAGCAGAGGACCTGGGCCAGGACGGGGCGTGTTCCTTCCATGGGGACAGGAACATGCTGGGGACAGAGGGAGGGGGACATGGGCAGGCATGGCCAAGCGGGCAGGCGTGGCCTATGGAAGCCACTGAGGAAAGGAGATGGAGAATGGGAAAACATTTGGGGATCATTTTGAAGAGCAAAGAGTGGGACCGGTTGGGGAAGAAACTGACTGACCCAGAAGTATCTTGAGAGCCATTGTAGTCCTTGACTTGTGGGAAATACAGAAAATGATATTTTAAAGAGCGATCTGCTGATTTTTTTATGTAGGTTTTCACTGACTTAAGCAATCAACCTAATTAAGCAGTTCAAAATGGAATAATGATCCTATCCCATTGAGCATACAGTGAGTAAAACATACCCAGTGACAGATAACGTCGGACATAATGAGAAATGCAAGGTAGCGACTGCGCCTTCCATAAATAAGCTCCTATGTTCGGAGTGAGTGGTTGAAAAATAGGTGCCGCCCTGAGGATGTGAAAAAGTTTAGAGATTTCTAGAAATAATTGTTTCATGCTATTTGACTGTTAGGGGAAAATAATTAAATATAATGTAGAGTGCACGGTGTTATCACAAACTGTTTAACAGCAACTGATTCGTCAGTTGATTTTTGAATATCCACGGTACTCGAGGACATGTTTTAGGACCACCAAATGGGGAAAAAAAGGCCTCTCTGCCCAAGAGAACTTTTATCTTAACGAGGGTGAGTGTGAAGGGCTACCAGTGAGAGAGACACACGCTAGTATCTCAGGTAGTGCTAGTGCGGAGGAGGAGGAGGAACGCCAGGGAGAGGGGAGGGCAGGTTGTCCTGGTGGATTTTATGTGTGGTACTCAGGAAGACATTAAGATCAAATTTAGACAAAGGCCTAAATGCTAAAGGCCTATGAAATGCTTGCCTAGGGCAGAAGGAGATTGAGTGATCGGACAGGGACAGGGGTAGTGGAGTGGCTAGGAAAGGCCTGAAGGAAACACGGTAATGAATAATGGAGATATGTAGAAGAATTCTATTCTAGGCAGCAGGGATGCCATGTGCAGGAGCCCTGATACGGAGTATATGTCAAAAAAAAAATCCAAGTCACTTGGTTGCAATAAAGTGAGAGAAAAGTGGAGGTGGACGGCAGAGAGAATGGTGGGCGCTCTGGTCGGCGTGGGCGTGCGTGAGAAGCCTTGGACAAGGTAGAGCCCGCGGGGCCTTGGAGGTCATTACCGAGTCTTTTGCTTTTGTCCTGAATGGGATGGCAGGATATTGGTGGGATTTAATCAGAGGAATAACCACGGGGCAATCACTTTGGAGACCGCTAACAGGAAGATTTTGCAAAGTGAGGCTATTAATAACTTTGACAAGTACTGTTTAGAATGGTGAGGGGGAAAAAAGCCTTCCTGAAATGTTGGCGAAGAAACAGATCAGAGGAAGAGAAGGCAAGAGTGGATAACTTGAGGAGTTGAGCTTTCTGGAAGTCAAAAAAAGGAGGGTAACTCAAGAGAATGTGGCTTAAGGAGAGGGTTTTTTGGTCTTTTGCTCTAATTTTTAAGATAGGCATTGACTATAGCAAATTTAAATGTTTACAGAAATGCAGAAGGGGGTGGGGAAGCTCGGGTGACAAAACTGAGTCAAGAGGAGAGAGGTTTATTGGGCAAATGGCATCAGAACGGTACACAGAGTAACCCAAGGATCTGCAGAGTTCGTGTGTACAGATGCAGGCAGGTTAATCGGTGTGGTTTGCTGATGATCATGTGCGTTTCCTGAGTGAAACAGGGAAACCCTGAAGATGGGGATCGTGGTCGAAGGAGAGAAAGGAGAGTATGAAATGCTTGCCTAGGGCAGAAGGAGATTGAGTGATCGGACAGGGACAGGGGTAGTGGAGTGGCTAGGCAGGACCAGGGTCCTTTAGAGGTCAACAGTCAAAGCGAGTGTAAGGCAAGAGCAGCCAGCAGGGTTCTGTGTTTCTCTCCCGCCACATTCATCCACCGTGGGTATAGGTGAGAAAAGAAGGTTGGACTTCTTCAGTACTGACCTCTGTCGTTACAGGACAGTGGGGTTAAAGAAGTCAAGGATATAGCATTGGAACGGTTTGAATGGAAATCTGTGGAATCACAACAGGATATAACCAGGGAGGAGGGAGCAGAGTGGGCGTGGAGGGTGGTGACGTGTGTCTAATAAGATCACCAGAGTGTAGCTCTCTGGGGCAGTGAGTGGGAAAGTCAGAGGTGACTTGGGGGAAGGGATGCTTCATGTTGAGGTTGTATGGGGCTTACAGTCAGGTAAGGACAAGACTGAAGCTACTACTCCGGGAGTGGATGCCTGACGTAGTTGGACGGACTCAGAGAATCCTAAGTATTGAGAAGCTGATCTTCCTTAAGGACCAGAAGATGGAAAACAAGAGGCTCAGTTCTTCCCGTTGAACATACGTTGAACATACGGGAAGTGTTCTCCTTTCTCTTTTCTCAGAGCATGCGCTTCAGAAAACTGGTAACTGTGAATTCTTTCTCTGTCTCTTTGAAATGTATGCAAATCTTTTCAGACACCGCATACGCCTCTTGCCAGTTCTGTGACCCAGGAATGTCTTTTTCAAGGACCTGGAGCCGATTCTCTGAAGTGCACAGGTCTGTGGGAAGGCAGGGGCTTGACTCCACGGCCCTCCCAGTTGGAGAAGTATGTGTCCTGTCATAAAGCTATGAGCAGCTTGCTGTTCCTAGGATAGAGTCCATTAGCTAACACAGACCCTCAACCCATTAGCAGGTGAATTTAGGATGAACCATGTGCAGAAATGGGGTTTTCAATCCCTCTTATATGAGGGCTACTTATTGTTCTCTGGAGAGCGTGTGTCTAATGGGTTGGATGGACTTCGCTGTGGAGAAGGGGGAGAGGTCTTTCCGTCCTCACAACCTCTTAGCAGACTGCCTGTGGTGCCCATCACATTCTCGTTTAATACATTTTTTAAAAGATTTTATTTATTTACTTTTAGAGAGAGGGGAGGGGAGGGAGAAAGAGAGGGAGAGAAACATTAATGTGTGAGAGATACATCGATTGGTTGCCTCTCACACATGCCCAAATGGGGACCTGGCCTGGAACCCAGGCATGTGCCCTGACTAGGAATCGAACCTGTGATGTTTTGGTTCGGAGGCCAGTGGCTCAATCCACTGAGCCACTCCAGCCAGGGCTGGTTTAATACTTATTTAATAATAAAATAGTTTTCTTTTTGTTTTACCATTGTGAGGACATTTTCTAGGTTGAGAGAATATTTTGTTTTTGTTTCTATTTCCCCAACAACATGGGGATTAAAGTCATGGAGAATCATGGCCATCCACCGTGACCCAAAAATCTTCTAGGAATGAGGAGTAACCTAGGACGCCGTAGGTGCTGCAACAGAAAGATTAGGGGAAAATACGAATAGGAACCGTGGGCTGCAAAGGTATGTCGTGTGGGCGGGTACACATCAGGGCAAACGTGTGATGGCAAGATGGGTATTTTGTGTGGTCATCATATCAAAAGTCTTTAGGACTCACTGCCTATAACTTTGCTTGGCTCGTTATGGTGAAAACACAGACATACACTTTGGGAAATAATGAGTCAGGAGAGGTTTTCTTAGCTGAAGAATTAAATATCAATGAAACCACAGTTGAGAAAATGTCACAAGCCAGTTCATGAGTGATTGCCGAACGAGCCGTGCAGACAATTTGTGCTATCAGGTCAGGAAGAAAAGCAAGAGTTCCCAAATTAAATGAGTTGGCAAGATTAAAAAAAAAATTAATCCGTATGGAGTCTTTTTGGTATCAAATCAAACAGGATCATGTTTAAACTAGCTTTCAAGGAACACCCAGGACGACGGGCTCTGCCTCCCACAGGGCCTCGATGAGTGCTAATTGTCATAATATCAAAGGACAAGAGGCATCTCATCTAATCCAGCCCTCCAGCAGCAGGCTAAGCCGTCCTCGACGGTTGAGTGGCTGTCCAAGTGTGAAACCTTTCCTTGAGAAACCCATTCATCATCATTTCTGTTTAAAACCTTTTCTTCTTTTTAAGTCTAATCCTATTCTCTGTGCGACTGCCATGATCATATTTGTAGACAACTAAATCATCATGGCTAGATAACACTGTTTTCTAACTGGGATTCTCTGGTGAATTACTTCTTTTTCTCTTGTGATGGATATGAGAATTAGACGTAGCTACACTGCTCAAGTAAAGCCCTGGTATCATTCATTCATCCATCCGTTTTTTCTTTATTCATTTTTGCAATGTGCATTTTGAATCGAGTATTATTAATTGCTTTGCATTAAATTATCTCAAGCTTAGATGCTGAAGATAACACACGTTTTGTCTCCCAGTTTCAATGGGCCAGGAAGCCGGATAAGTGTGACTCGGGGCCTCTCAAAGGACTCAGTCGAGACACTGGCTAGGAGTAGAGTCATTTCAAGGCTTAACTGGGAGGCATTCTGCTTCCAAGCTCACTCCCTTGTCTGTGAGCAGGTCTTAACATATCCCTCTTCTAAAATCACTCTTGTGGGCATTTCCATTGGGCTGCCCTCCAATAGGCAGCTGGCTTTGTCCCGAAGCACGTGGTGCAAGAGGAAGTGACAGAGAACATCCCAGACAAAAGCCGCAGTCTTTTTTATAACTTAATATTAGAAATTCCATATTTCTTTCTTTTTTTTAAGAATCTTTCAATCCAGCTTTCACCCAAGACGGTGGAAGTCATTAGGTGGCCCCAAGTATTGCTCTAAAATTGATCTAATCCAGAGTACGACCCGGACAACACGGTGGAGTGAAAGAACAATGGGCGTGGATTGCGATAGACCCAAGCTGGAATTCCACGTTGTCCTTGCCTCCTTTTACATAGAATGTACTCAATGTACCTTCTAGTAGAATGTACTCAATCTCTTAAGAGTTGTAACCTTCTCGTGTATAACATGACATGAATTGTAGTTATCTTACTAGGACATCGTATAGATTAGATGTTCTCAAGAGACACAGAAATAAGACATTAGAAGTAACCTTTGTATTTAGTAAAAGGCACACAGAAAGGTTGTGCTAAATGGAAAAAGTGAAATGGGGCCTTGGATACACAGAAGGGTGGCAATACGTGTGCACCCAGCAATCTAGAGAAAACCTGAGGGGGTGGACCTAGGGTACAGCGGAGAGGTTAGCTCCTTGCTTCCGCGGGACTATGGGATCGAAGGCATGTCCACCCTGAGACCAGTTCATCAGTTAAGAGACTCATTCCAGCTGCCACCAGCTTCTTTGGTGGAAGCGTGAAATCAGCAGATAATGGGGGTAACCCGAGTTGGAATTTTGCTGGATGAGTGTGGAAGAGAAAGGAGCCACAGGGTCAAGGTTTTGAGAGTGAGTGGTGATAGAACCGAGCCATGGAATTTTAGCTGAAAATGGAAAAATGAAGATATAGTTGAGAGTAAAAGTGGCTAGAATTCTGGCTCTTAACCAAGGTACCATAGATACTACATTGTACTAAGGAACATTATTTTCATATCTGTATGCAGAGTAGAACAGTATATACTGATCAAAATAAATAATGAGAATCTATAACACAACACAATGCGTTCAGAATATCACCCATCTGCATAGCAATAAAAATAGTGCTTGAGTAAACACACACCTCGAAGAACATTTCGAAATGGTCCTAAATGTTGTAATTCATCCCGTACCCCTGGGTGTAAGTGAAACATATCAACACTTGAAGAATTATTTAATCTAATATAATTTGTAGACTTATTTTAAGTGCTAAGTCAATGTTGATTTGCATCGATAGTCCGTTAGTATCCTAAAATATTTTAAAACATCCCGGGCTTCACACTAGCCTTAACGCCCTTCGGTGTGCCATAAATGTTAAAGCAGCGCTCACAGAGCCCGCACTGAAGCTGTTAGGCGTCCTCTCACACAAACGTACTGGAACTGGATGTGTTTGGTTCATTTTTCACACGAGTCTTGGTTTGGAAACCCTCAAAAGCTGAACTTGCGAATTGAGCCACAAATATAATTTTCTTCCCACATTTATTTTGTTTCCCAGTACTACTTAAATGCATTGCTGTATGTGAAGACTGAGATGTAACTATTGTATACGAAGTCAGACCGTGTTGCGGCTGGCCAGGGTTACGAGAAGGCAACAGAGCCGCTCCCGTCTCGTGGCTATTTGGTCCTGCTGCTTTCTCTCGTCCCGAGAGGTCCCCTTTCGTCTCAAATGTTGTTTTCTAATCAAATAATAACAGGCATTGGAAGCAGGTTATGGTTTTGCAATTAGAGATTAGCTTGCTAGCAAACAAGAGGCATTCAACTTAAATTGGTTGCTTCTGTCTTCAGTTGTAGTTTTTATATGTCATAGATATTTCATAGGGAAAAAAGAAACACTTTGGGACTTACTCTTGTAGGAAATGCTTTGAATTGTTATGTTGTGTGAGGATAGGACTACTGTGCAGATAAGCTTGGTAGGAGCAGAGGGAAAAATGCTCACACGTTTGAAACCCCGGTGCACAGGGAAAGCCAGTTTGGGCGTTAGAATGCTGTTTAGGAGCGCGGCCGTAGGCTCCGTTTTGTGTCTAGGCTCTAGCACATGCTAGTTGGGTAAATTTGTCCATTTACTCAACTTCTATAAACTTTAGTTTGCTAGTCTCGGGGTTGGAAACAATGATAATATCCATCCCTGATGGTTGTTCTGACATTTCGATAAAATATTCCATCCACCACAAGTACATCGATAAATACGTAAGAATTCACAAAATGATGCTGACTGTGTGAGACTCAAATAGTGGTTATGATCACTGTGGAAAGTGTTAGTTTGGGGAGAATTAAAAGCCTTGAAATCAAAACTAAGAAAATCAAAAGTTTATCATCAGAAATAAATATAATGTGTTCTACATGATGTAAGGAAAGAGCATAAAGACATTAATTAATATTATGATTTGACAGCAAAATCATAAGTCATAGTGATTTCAAGAGAATAAAAAATTAGAGGATAATCTCACCATTAACTTGGAGGCAGTATTTATAAATATTCATAATAATATGCACAAAAATCAAACAAGAGCTATTACAACCTAGAGTTTATCTCAAGAACTCAAGTTTGGCATAAAATTGAAAAATATATAATTTTATCACTGTAACAGGTATATTAGGTGAAAAATCACATAATATTATATTAATTATATTAATAGATGTAACAATAGAATTGAATAAGATTTAACAACCTTTCAAAATTAAAAAAAAATACTTTTAATTAGAAAAAATGGCAGCTTTCCTAAATGGATAAAATATCTCTACTAAAAAGACGGTGATATATTAGCACAATGCATACAATTTAATGCTAAGAACAAGAAAAAGATGTCCACTCATCATTTTTATTCAACATTATAATGGAAGTTCTGGAGGGCGCACGAGGAGAGGAAAGAAATGCAATACATAGGAAACGGAACTAAAAATTAACCATTGTCTTTTTTTACATAGACCAGTTTAAGAAAATCCACAGATAAATCCTGCTAAATCATAAGGAAGTTTAATATATTTACAAGATAGAAGCTTCATTTGCTAAAACTAATAGCATGTTTTACAAGAGTAACAAGGAAACCGTGCAAAAGAAAGATGTAGCACTTATAATGGCACAATACTTATCAAATACATGACAATAAACCCAACTAAAAGTAGACTTTATGGGGAAATTGTAAGAGTATTAAATGGCAGAAAATGCAGTTTAGGTACAGAAATAGGTACCTTTACCATCTTCATAGATGGGAAGACACAGTGTTATAAAAATGTCACCTTTTTCCCTCTGATACCAAAAATCACTGCGAGACAATTTAACACAATACAGACTGGTTGTGAAATAGATAAAAATCCGTTCCACACATATACAGAAAATTGTAACAAAAAACATGGTCTCAGTCATTGGGAAAGAAAAGACTACATCATATACAGCAACGTATCTGCGCATTAAAATTCATAGTGATCATTAATGTGAGGCATTATTATCCTCAGAAGTAATGAAGTGGGGTTCGTAGAAGTTAAGTCACTTGCTTACATAAATAAACCCAGTAAGGACTTTGAAAGAAAGAGGTTGAATTTGAATCTACTTAAACTCAGGCTATCTTTATCTCAGCCCATTCTTACTTTAAATGCAGAAATTGAGGTCTTTGCATTTAATATATAACTTCATACAATAATAATGGAATGATAAATCAGGATCATTGAGATCTTAAACGGACATTGAGTCTTTTATTCCTTGCCAAGGTAAAATATATTTTTGTATTTCAAAAATTTTCACTAAATTTATAATGCTGCTGGGCATCTTTATTATTTTCATACGTTCTGTAAGCCAGATTGTTCCAGAAGCGAAATGACCAGCAGCGAATGAGTCGACACCCATCTTCACCTGCACCGTACGTGGCCAGATACACTCGACTGGCTCTCACTAACGGACATGCTGTGTGTGTGACACTGTAAAAAATGTATCTTGAATCCAGCCTGTGGGCATGACAACATAGTAACACACAGATTTCAATAGCGAAATAGTTTTAAGCTTTTTAAAAAAGACCTTTTGCTATATGATGAGGGCTCTGATGTCTGTGAATACCAGGACCTTCTTGGGCTCCTCGCTTCTCATCGTTAAGTTAAAAAGTATCAAAATAGAAGCTGTGATCTGAACACGTAACACCTAAGTGATTTGGGTTCCTGGGAGCCAACAAACTCTTTGCCTGTGTTGTTTTCTCAAATACATCAGACATTCAAATCCTTGTGGAAGAAACTATATTTTATAAATTTTCCTATCTGTGTTTACTGCAAAACATTGAAAAGTTGGATTCCTGTGAGGGACACAGGCTGAGCTAACTTGCTGAAAAACAAGCTGGAAGGATTACATCAGAAAGGAGGCTTGGCGTGTGTGGTCATGAAAAATGTGACTCCTGAAACCAAATGTCTCGATTCACTAGTGTTCTTAAAAGACATAGGAGGATTGAAGACATTAATCCATCAAGCCAGCTGGCACAATTCAATTTTTTCCCCCTCA
>PVKM010050217.1:0-10753 GCA_004027735.1 Carollia perspicillata
AACAACAAGTGCATGGAAGTAGATCATAAACACAAAATATAATACTCTTCCAGAAATGTTTTCTCAGGCATGTTCTTGGATAAAAGATATTTGTAAATTTTGCTTTATAAAATTACACATAAAAGTCACATTCTTTCAGCTACTTACTTGAATGATAAAATGCAAGGTCTACTTGAGAATTTATTAAGAGAACTATCCATTATAGTGCCATGATTTACTATAGTAAACAAATTTAAATATTTTACATATGGTTAATTCTAACTAAATTATGCTTTTTCCATGTTCACAAGAAAAATTCATATATTGTAGTTATTTGATTACAATATATTTTAATTAACTGTTTTATTTTATTGAGTTGGAAAAAAGCTATGAATACAACCTGAAATTTAAAACCTTGAAGTTAGTAGGAGAAAAAGCATGGACTTCCACATTCCTTAGATGTCATAAGTAGAAACAGAATGGCTATTGGTAAAGTAGCAATATGGTAAAATCAATGCATTTTTTCCTTCTTCAAATACTTTTTATTGTTGTTCAGGTGTTGTTGTCTCCATTCCCCCCCCACCTTTCCCCATCCTGGCCATATCCACTCCCACCCTTGATCCTACACCCTTTTGGTTTTGTCCATGTATCCTTTGTAAATGTTCCTGAAAACACTTTCTCCTTCCCCCCATTATCTGCTCCCACCTCCCCTCTGGTTACTGTCAGTTTGTTCTTTATTTCAGTGCCTCCAGTTATATTTTGCTTGCTTGTTTGTTTTGTTGATTAGTTTCCACTTATAGGTGAAATCATATGGTATTTGTCTTTCACTTCCTGGCTTATTTCACTTAGCATAATGCTCTCCAGATCCACCCATGCTGTTGCAAAAGGCAGGAGTTCCTTCTTTCTTTCTGCTGCTTAGTATTCCATCATGTAAATGTACCATATTTTTTGATCCATTCATTTACTGATGGGCATACAAAGGGTCCAGAGACGTACAAAAAGATGTTCAGTATCACTAGCCATCAGAGATGCAAGTTAAAACCATAGTGAGATACCACTTCACACCAGTCAGAATGGCCATCACAAACAATCAACAAACCCTAGTGCACTCTTGGTGGGATTGCAGACTAGTGCAAGCACTATGGAAAACAGTATGGAATTTCCTCAGAAAACTGAAAATGGAACTACCTTTTGACCCAGCAATACCACTGCTGGTATTATATCCTAAGAATCATGAAACACCAATACAAAAAAACCTATGCACCCCAATGTTCATAGCAGCACAATTTCCAATAACCAAGTGCTGAAAGAAATCAATGCATTTTTATAAAAGAAAGTTACGTTCCTTTTTCTGTCAAACCTCTTATTAAATCAAAATCAAAGTGACTGAAATTTATAAATGTATCTTTTTCTGGAGATTATCTAATTATCTGAATAAGTCCATAATGTAGGCTCCTCAACTCTTGTTTGCTCAGAGCACCCACCTTGGCTGCTCCTTCTGTGAAGAAGGGTCTTCTTCTAGGTTGCCAGATGGCTGCCTTCTCTTGACCATTAGCTACTGGTTCAAAGTGGACTTCTTGAGAATGCACACACATATATATATCTTTTATGCTCCACTTTATTAGCATGTTTTATTAAGTCGGGGTTCTCAAAGTGTAGTCCAATGACTTCTGGTGGAACTAGCCTCTTCAGAGGGACTGAAATGAAAACTATTTTCATAATAATTTTTAGACATTGTTTGACTTTTAAACTCTCATTCATTCATGGGCATGCAAAGTATGAAAGTTCATTGATATGGTTTCAAATTCCACATTGCAACTAACCTTAACTTAACTTCTTTTTAAGTTACAAAAAACACTTGTTTTATGTATTCAGGATATGCTGTCTATGTGTCTAAGAACTTTAAATACTACATGTGCATACACATGTAATATACAATGTATATGCTTTAAATGTAATTATAAGTGGGTATGTATTTAAGGTTCTTTAGAACATGTACATAGCACAATATGGACTTTGAATGAATTTAGATAATATAAATTATAATGTATAAAATTGTCAATATTGGACTATGTTTGATCTACACCAATTGCAATTTATTGTGATTCACGGTAAAATAAAAGCTTATACAAAAGTTAATAAGGAAAAGTTTACCCAAATGAGCATATTCATTATAATCAAAAGTACTTTTCAGGTCTTTTTATCCCAAGAATTTAAGTTGGCACAGGGAGTAACAACAAACCTCTACTTTAAGAACCTGAAAAGAATGTTGATGGCAAACCAGGTATACCAAGTAGACCAGGCTACTTAGTTCCATCAGCTCAAGGAATAAATTAATTCCAAAGGCCATTAGACAGAGACTTGACCATCTGCAGTTTTCAAGAATAAATAATTCATATTCAGATGTCTACTTCAGCTCTGGATATGATCAAAATGTCTATAATTCTTTCCAACATAAAACAATGACATACAAGATATTGTTGCCAACTGCCACAAACATATACTTGGCAGGTACTCAAGGGATAGAAGATGGTATTTTCCCTCTTAATGTCTTCGATCATTATTTTTTTTAGAAACTAAAAAAATAAAATGAACAAGAGAAGGTAAGTACTAATTTTATGTTAAAAGGCAAGACATAAATATAATTAGATAAAATGCTAAAGTATTTCCTTTAAAATGTCATCTCATTCTTGGATCATTTCACCATGTGCGGTGATGTGGGAAAGGCCTATTTCTAATATTTCTCACCATGAAGAAGTTCACTGGCTATCACAATCCTGACCTATGGCAGCTCCCTCCCTTACTTTTTACCTAACAATGAGTTTTAAAAGAGAGTTGCCTGTGATAGAAGAGAGGTTGTACCTGGTCGTCTCAGAAGTGAGCTTTCTTTGGGAAACATATGTCTCAGTCTTCTCCATGCTGCCAAGTTTACTGGAGTCTCCCAGTGTGGCTAGGGAGAGGTCTGCCCCAGTTCAGTCCTGGCAGATAGCGAAGGCTACTACTTCTTGATTCATTATTGCCTGAAATACAAACACTTTATAAAAATAAAGGTGACATTTTGTCCTGTATGTGCTAACTTTTTCATCTTATTTCTCAGATGGCTCAAGATTTCAGTAGAGAAGATTATTAAAAACACTCAAATGCCTGGACATTTGGCATAATCAGCTTTGCTGAGAATAAACACACATTCCATTCTCTTTTTTTAGCACTATCATCTCCCACATGTCTACAGGTCTGGTATTAAAGCAGTTGTTGGCTATCATTCCTGCGGTGCTGCCCAGTGAACCTAGGGGTAAAAAGAAGGCATTAGGGAACCAGCCATTGGCTTGGAAGTGTTAAATAGTGACTTGTTTCCCATCTTTTTCCCTAACAGATTAAATGCAGGACATGTATTCTGTCGCTGGAGGCAAAAAACAAGCAAACAAACAAAAAAATAATAGAGCTGCCCTGCCTCTGAATACCAATTCTGATGGATTAATGCCAATAATAAAGGTGGGCAAATCCTGTGTCTACCCTGGTCACCAGGCTGCAGTGAGATGATGAGGGGCAGCCTATGAAAACCACACCAAGACCATAGTTACAGGAACACAGCACTTCCCTTTCTTCCATTTTGTTTTTGTGAGAAGACAGTCCCTAAGTGTAACTTCATTCCAGTTAAATAGCACACTAATTTTCCATTGGAGAGATGGTCACTTTTTCAGGGAAAAAATGAACTGGCATAGCAGGGTCACTGCAGCTGCACAGAACCCAGCACAGGTGACCAGCACTTCCTCTCATTCCTCTCTTACTCCTAAGTCTTTAGACTCATAATATTTTTCTTATTGAACAGCCAGGGGTAAAAAAAAAGATAATTTCATTAAAGAGGATAAAATTCAGTGAACAGACTCTTAACCCACAGCCAAAGAAGTATTTGCAAGTGTTTTCCTGGGTCAGCATCTGACCTCTGGAAGGGATAATAACAGAACTAGGATTTCATAAGTATGGGATGAATTGAAATAGCACATTACCACTGTCAAAGCAGTATGTCATATTACAGAAATAGAACTGCTGTGTCCAGAGTTCCTGATTTACAAAAATTAAACAATAAAACTGGCTATCCTCAAGTGAACCTGCCCTGCCAGCGGTCCATTAACTCTTGAGCTCAAGTGCTATCACCTATAAAATAAACCTGAGAAAATTGTTGCAACTTAAGCTTTCTCCTAATGTAAGATTTTCTGTACCTATTGCCTGTGTTTATTGTAAGAGAAACAGGTGGATAATGGGCACTTGTGCTGAGGGAAATATGAAAGAAAACAAAAAGCCAGAACTAATGATAGCTAAATGTCCTATGGAAGACAGAAGTTTGGTTACTCCACTTTCATTTTGTGCTATTTTCTTTAATCGATTATACAATCAGCTCCTGATTCTAAAGGCTTCATTTTCATTGTTTTAATGTAAGTGTGCCAATTAAAGAAGATGCATTTTTGAATCCTATTTATTTTTCTTCCTTATTAGAAAAGTGTTACATGTTTATTGTTTTAAACACAAAGACTCACAAAAGGGAGATGAAAATTATAATTCTACCACCCAGACATAAGTGTAATTAACATTTTCTATATGGGAGTATATGAGTGAAATTTGAAATAAGCTCCCTGACATTCCTTATCAAGTGGTCCCTGTATAGGACTGTTCAACTACATATTCCCAGTGGTCAGACTGAAGTTGGCATCATGGGAATAAAGAAATCACTTACACATGTTGGGAACTGCTCTGCCTGGTTTCAGGAGTTGTAACCCCCCCACCCCCACCGTGGCTAAGGCTGAGTGAGCGACCTTCAGACTGTGAGCCACCGATGAAACAAAGCTTATCTCCCTGGCAGAAGCGCTGCTTCTGCCCCTTTTATTTCATCCATCTCTGGCCCCCAGTGTTTGGTCGGTTAGTCAATGATGGGTAAGACCCCTCAGAGTAGGAACAACCTAAGCCAGACATGATCATTTGGGAGACCCTCAAGGAAGGACTCAGGGGGCTGGAGCAAATAGTGGGTGATGGACCCTCACTCCCCAGCTATTCTGACATAGCCTGAGTACTCATTTTGTCTGCAAGGAGTCTCCTAATCTCTTGGCTGCCTTACTACCCCTGCCTGACTTAAGCCTGAGACAATGCCTTAAGCCTCAGACAATGCTGGTGGTAGGTACCACCCTGTGCTGGAAAAGGCGAATTCCCTAGGACAATCAGGCATAAGAAAGAATATGTAAAATCTGTGAAACCTGCTTTATTTAGAATGCTCTCAATTAAATAAGGGCCCAAGCAAGAGTGTGTTTGTTCCTCAAAGTTTTGTAGCTCTTTAGCTATCTGACCCTGACTCAAAATAGGCCCTCAGAGTTCTTTGTTATCTATTGTTTGACCCTTACTGCCTGACAATGATTAATGAGCTTTACCTGTATTTCTGTGCAAAAGGAACCCAATAAAAGCCCATTGAGGAAAAGGCTCTTGGCCCTTCTCCTTTGAGAGATCAGCCACCTTTCCTCTCCAAGCAGATCATGTCTTAGTAGCATTATTTTCATATGTGGTGAATGGGGCACTCTGAAGGTGGAGCCCCCCCCCCCACATCCAAACATGTATTATTAAGGTTCAAGAAAAACTGTGCTGGAGAAAAGGAGATAGAGTCAGACAAGAGAATAAACGTCTATGTTACAATGTGCTCAGTAGAATGAACAAAAAAATGAGTGGCTCAATTAAGAGAGTTCCAATTACTCATTACCCTGCTAAATGCTGTGACTGCTTTGTTGGCATAATCATCTAGGTAAAGACTTAGTTCCTGCATCTGAATGACTCCTAATAATAGTTAAGTGGCATGCCCCTCTCATTGAAATAGGACACCTGGAGTTATCCTTCAGCCTTGTTCCCAGGAGTTGGCACTATGATATTTACTGAAGCAAATGTCAGGCAGTGGTGGGAGCGAGTGGGGAGGGTGAGGCAAGGCGTTTATTGTTTCCTCAGTGCTATGCCTGGGGGGTGGTGCTAAGAAAGTTCATCAGGGTTTAATTTCCTTCCTAGCACTTTTATCAAGTAAATGCACATTTGACACAGAAAACTCAGAGTGGCAGACAGGTTAATGACACACTGAAAACTTTATAAAGAGTATATTCTTAAAGGGAAAACCTTCAATTTTACAAAGTATTTATTTTGCAGCCTTGTAATTATATATTTGATGCCATGTTCAGTTATAATGGTAAAATTGCCCTGATAAGAATGGCAAAGAAACACAAAATGTCAACCTCAAATGAGTTTAATTCAAATTATCCAATTAATTTTAACTGTTAGAATACAGATTCTCTACTAAACCTGCAAAGACAAATAACAATAAAGATTACTGTTCAGCTGGGGATAAACAGTGTAGAAATTTCATTCCACTCAAATCTTACAAGCTATTTTTTTAATGCATCTTTATACCATGACCTGAAAATTCCACAGTATTTTTACAATTGAAGTTCAAAGTGTATGAAGGCCTGATGCTATCTAACAACCACTGAAAGCAAGCAGCACTTGATCATTTATAAAATCCGACAAAGTTTCTTGGCAAGGTGGTGAGATAATGTCTACTGTTGGTTTTCTCTCCTAAACCCAACCCTAGTGAAGTGGCAGAATCAACAATAAAATTGTTGGATCTGAAAAAGCAATAGGTAATTGTTCAGAAACTTTGTATGTGTGTCCCTTAGGTAGAGGGAAATGGCAGACCAAGGTGGAGAGAAAGACCAAAGGAAAAGAGAGAATCTAAGATGCAGTGTTTGTACTAGAGACCAATACCTAGCAAAGGAAAGAAGACAAACCAAGCTCGGACAGAAGAAGGCAAACCACAATGCAGCCTAATATGCCTTTGGGAGAAAGCACTACTATCACAGGTGTCCTGCCACAAGCCAAAATGACCAGGGTTTCACACACCTGCCTACCTCAGTCACCAGATGTGGACTTCCATGCAAGAGGCATTATTGTTAAGGTGCCTCTCTGATTCTAATGAAGATCAGGAAGGAGCTGACAGGTGGAGGCTCACTGCACTCCTGGTTGGGCTGTGAGTCTTTTCCTGATGGAAGTCTAAGTGGCACATCTCATGTTCACTACAGTGGTCTAGTGGCCAGCAGCTCGATGAGTGGATAACAGTCTCTACAGATAGACCCACATAGTCCCTTAGCACTTTTCATCCAACCTTATTCTTTACACTCTCAGAATTAAATTCTCATAGTTAAGAAAGATATAGGGCTTCCCAGTAATTGTTGAGAAGATGGCATCAAGGTAGCTGAGAGCAGAGTCCAGTTCTCCCAGTTCCCAACTGGAACACCCAGCCAATCTTTTGAGGAACAGAGTGAATGACCAATGGAATCCTAGCTTATTTGAAGTTTGGAGGCCAAAAATTATAGAGGACATTGATAAATAGACGGTGAGGAGATTGCATTGCAATGCTAAGGTCCCTAGGATCTGCACAGGGACCTAGGCTGCTGTGGTCCTGGCCCTGCAGGATACTGGGAGGAGAGTTAGATCACCAGCTCCCTCCCCTACCAGAGCAGGGAGGGCATCCCAGCACCAGGAGGGCCCTGGATGCTTGAAGTTACTGAGAGGAATAGAGACTAAATGGGAGACCCACAGAGGTGGTGTATATCCGCTGGGACTGTGGGTGCCGGCTAGGTTATTTCACCAGAGAAACTGGGGAGCTAGGCAACACCTGGAGAAGCAAGAAGAGTTAGGCTGTGATGGACCCTGCCCCAGATAGTCTCCAGTCTGGTTAGAAAGTTGGGCTATGTGAAAAGCCTGGCACTGAAGAACTGGCTTAAAAAAAAAGAGGCTTTTACTCAAGAAAAAAAAGGGGGGGCTCACAGCCACTTTTGTAAGGAATGCTCAAGGAGGATCTACCTACCTCATGCTGCTTGCCCGGCAGCTGAATCAAGCTGCTCACCCACACTTGACTCCAGCCTAGCCTAGAAACAGATTCGCACTGCCTGCCCAGGGGCTAACTGGCACCATTTGCCAGGCGGTGGGCTCCAGCCACAGTGGGCTCACAAAGAGCAAGGAGGAGGCACACTGCACAGACCTCACACAACTGGTGGGTTAAAGGCACAGGCCTGGCACAAGCGGACAGTGGGAGCCCAGCAGCTCATGGAGGACCTGGGCTAGAGGCTGGGCAAATGTGAATATTACAACCTGGCCACCGCCCTCGCAAAACCATAGGAAGGGAGAAAAGCGAAGCCCAGCCTGCCTCTTCCTGTGGCATCCAGGAAGACCAGCAGAACTTGATCAATGGGTTTAAAGTCATCAGGAGGCTTATTTTTTACTTTCCTCTCTGGTTTTTATCTTCCCCCAAGTGAGACAATAAGAACTAGAGTTGTGAAAGGTCCAGAACAGATCCAAAGAGGAAGCATAAGGCTAACAACAACAACTGAGAAACTGAGACAAATTTCACTTTGCTATCCCATAGAACTGGCATTATTGCTTATTTGTATTATTATTATTATTTCATTATTTTTACTTCTTTTATTTTATTAGTATTTTTTATTTCTCTTCTTTCTGTTTAGTTTTCTTCACTTTATCTGTTTAATTACATTGGCTGACTGATTTTCCTTATTCTATCAGATTGTATTTTAATTTATTTTTTTCACTTCCCTTGTGTTCCAATACCACACAACTCTTGATCGTGTACTTTCTATTCTTGCTATACAAATCATATATTTCTTGTCATATTATTGTTGTTTCACTACTACTGTAAATAATTGTTATTCCATACAATTGTAAATACTACACAGCAGCCCTCCCTGACCTTAGACCCATTTCACTTTATTCCTGAGCTTTATTATTATTGTGGTTAACTCTATTCTCTTGTATATTGTGCCTACTTTCTATCCTTTAACTATATCTCATTACCTAACCTTGCACAAGCACTCTGTTTTCTGGATTCAGCTCATAATCCTCCTTCCCTCCAACAAAAGTCTTACCTCTCTTTCACCTTTTATAAAATGTTGCTATTTGGGTGAAATATCACAGTTAATGCTATACTTATCCAAAGGATCTCCTATCTCTTCTCTAATTGTTGGTACTTCAAATCCCATAGCATATTCTCCCTTTATCTTAATCCACTTTGCCTACCCACTGCCACTGATCATATACAAGATTAGGTGAGATCTGTGACCATTAATTAGTATACCTGCTAGAGGAGAGAACCCACCAACAAATGAACCACCAAAAGGAAAAAACCCAAGTACAACAAGACAGCCCACACATACAAAAGAAAGGGCAAACCCAGAGCTTACAGACAAAGAGATCAAAGAGACCACACCACTGAATCCCATAGAATTTCTACCATAGAAGTTTACCCTTCAAAGATGGATAGCAAAACAAAATATGAGGAAGCACAGAAACAAATAAAAAGAGTCACTTACAATGAGGAGACAAAAAAAGAATATGCAATCAAAAGGAATGGAAGACCCCCCAATAAAAGAGCTAAATGAAATGGAGGCAAACAGACTATCAGATATAGAAATCAAAATAATGGTTATAAAGACACTCAAGGAACTCACAGACAACTACAAGGAACTGCGTGAGAACTACAGCAGTATGAAAAAGGAAATAGAAACAATAAACAAAACCAGGAAGATATGAACAATAAGTTTTCAGAAATAAAAAAAAAACACTATGAGGAGTTACAAGAAGGCCAAATGAAGCAAAGGACTAAATTAATGAGCTCGAAGACAAGGTGAAAAGGAAGACCTAGGCAGAGAAGCTGCAGGAAAAAAAGACTAAAAAAATCTGAGGATAGCTTAAGGGAATTCCAAGATAACATGAAATGCAACAACATTCAAATCATAGGAATACTAGAAGGAGAAGGAATGGAGCAAGGGATAGAAACCCTGTTTGAAAAAATAATAAGAGAAAATGGTCCAAATCTGGAGAGGGGGAAAAAAAACATGCAAAGACAGGAAGCACAGAGAGTCCCAATCAAAATGAACCCAAAGAGGCCAATTCCAAGGCATATCATAGTTAAAATGCCATGTATTAAAGACAAAGAGAGAACTTCAAATCAGCAAGGGAAGAACAAGAAGTAACATAAAAGGGGGCTTCAATAAGGATAGGAGCTGACTTCTCAACAGAAACACTCCAATCCAGGAGAGAATGGCAAAAGATATACCAAGTAATGAAAAACAAAGGCCTGCAATAAAGATTACTCTACCCAGGCTCTCAATTAAATGGAAGCTCTCAATTAAATGGAAGGTGAAATAAGGATTTTCCCAGACAAAAGAAGGCTGAAAGAATACATCTCCACCAAACCAGCCCTATAAGATTTACTAAAGGGACTACTGTAAGAAGCAAAAGGAAAGAGTGAAAGAGAGAGGAACAGAAGTGCAAAGGGGGGAAAAGAACAAATACCTACCAATAATAACCTTAAATTATGTATTAAATGTTTCAATCAAAAGACATAGAGTAGATGAATGGCTAAGAAAACATGACCCCCATCCATGTTGCCTACAAGAGACCCACCTCAGAACAAAACACCTATAGAGACTGAAAAAGAAGGGTTGGAAAAAATATTCCAAACAAATGGACAGGAAAGGAAAGCCAGGATAGCAGTATTCATATCAGACAAAAAGGACTTCAAAACAAGGGCCATAAAAAGAGACTCAGAAGGACACTTCATAATACTCAAGGGAAGAATCCATCAAGAAGACATGAACATTACAAACACATATGCACTCAACATAGGAGAACCCAAATACATATGGAAAATCTTGAAGGACTTCAAGAAAGATATAAA
>PVKM010050218.1:0-10756 GCA_004027735.1 Carollia perspicillata
TTTTTTTTTTTTGATAGATAACTTTGCATTTTCTGAAGTTTTATATAAATAAAATCATGTAGTATATTTTCTTTTTAATCTGGATTCTTTAATTCAGCTGCAGTAGAAATTTAAAATATAAATAGAAATTAAAGCTGGCACTCTGCATCAGCCCCTGGTGGCTCTATGCTGGCTTCCTGGCTTCAGACTATCACCTGTAGACTAGTTAGTTGATCCCCTGCCCAGGCCCTGGATGCTCCCCTGCTGTTTATTTGTCCTGGGCCCCAGACCACTCCTCTTCCTCTCCTGTGTCCTTGGCTTTTACAATTCTGTATCTCCTGCTTGTACCACGAGACCTCTTCCCTCCCCACTTTGTTGCAAAGGCATTTAATCACCCACCTGACCCCTCCTCAGTGCCCAGAATTTGGAAGCTGTCTCCTCTGGGCCCACGCGTGTAATACAGGCTTACTCCGTCACCCCAGATTATGTAAGAGTTCGTTTTTCCACAATATTAGGTTCCCTGACCAGGAAACAACTCACATAGAGGGCCACTTGCCTCTGGTGAAGGCGGCCGGGGTCAGTGAACTGAGTCCGGTGACTGCATGGAAGCACGCGCCCTGGTGATTTCGGGTCCCGGGAAGCTGGGCTCCTCTTCACCGGACCTCAGGCTGCTCTTCGACCCGGGCACTTGGGGGAAGCTGACAAAGCCAACCAGGAAGGCGCCGAATCGGTAAGTGCCCTGGGGACCAGGCCCAAGCATCAGGCCCACCTTAAGGGTGGAAGGGGAGGCTGATCACCTCTTAGGCCTTTTGGCCTGAGGTTCAGGTAGGGTTTCCCGGCTCTGGAGGGAAACATAACTTCTGTGTGACTGTGTGTGCATGTTGGTGTGAAATATGTCTGTGACCTGAGTGGTTTCCCTTCAAGGAAAAACCCTCCCTTTGTTTGTCTGCACCGGCACTGGGTGGGAAGCAGGAGTGGAGGACAGTCTACCGTCCTAGACTGAATGCTCAGGAACTTTAACTGTTTCAGGGGAAAGGACCCCAGTATGACACCTGGTCAGTTGGAAACTTTCTGTTCCTCGGGGTGGCCGATTTTTGGTGTGGGCTAGCTCCGGAGGGAACCTGTATTAAGATTTGGGAAAGAAACAAATCCCTAGTCGGCTGCACTTCCCTGCAGCACGCTCGGTGCGGGGAGGGACCTCCTTAGCTCCAGAGACTAGAGCCGGAGCCGCGGTGAGCTGCGCTTGGCCCCCACTGAGCCCTGGGGCCTTGGTACACTACCCCCATGGGGTGGAGGGTGGCTCTGTGGTGCCCCCACACCCACAGGTGGGAAGAACTCTTGAAGCCTCCTTGGCTGCTGAAACGGCCCTCAGCACCTTCACAGGAGGCACGCCTGCACTGTGCCTCTGCCCTGCCCCCTGAGGGTGGGGGCATCTCCACAGGGCCTCCCCACTCACAAGTGGGAGGGGCCTGGGCCCCTCTGCAGAGTACGGAGGACTGGGAATGAGCTCCTCCCAGCTGGTGAACACAGCATTTAAAGTCTGTAATCCGTGGGAAGCAGGAAAGCAAAACGGGCCACAGTGATTTTGGAATTAGCTCAGGGAAGCCAAAAAGAAGCAAGACTCTAGGGCAGAGAAAAAAACTCATTAAGTGCCTGCCACTGTGCCAGTGGCAAAAGAGGCCTGATGGAGAAGAAGAAAAGCACAATAGGCATTAATCAGTGTGCCCATTGCAAGGAAGAAAGACACTGGAGAAACGAGTGCCTGCATTAAAAAGAAAAAGTAACTGTTGGGCTGACAGGAACTCCAGATGAGCTGCGGCTGTCTGAACAATGGACTGGTCCCTATGCTGTCCTATTGACAATGCACCCGCCCCTGAAGATGATGGGAATTAAGCCCTGTATTCACCACACATGGGTAAAACAGGCACCACCTAAGACAGACATAGGCCCTACTGCTACAGCTGAGGCAGAAGGGAAAATTAGACCTACACTCACAAGGAAGGTTTGAAATTCCTCTTCTGGAAAGAGACAGCAAATCCTGATACAGGGTGACAGTGTTTGTTATGTTATACTGATGTAGGAGAGTGACCAAAACCCAGTAGGCCTTAGCACAGGGTCCCCCTTCCCCAGTTCAAATAGCAGTACCAGCCTGGGCTGAGCCAGCCAGGAGATAAGGTACTAATGGCCCTCTCAGAGGACACTAACCACTGCATTCCTTTGCATTCCTCTGCATTCCGCTTCTGTATCTTGCTTCTGCTGTAGCCCACAAGGGAGGGTATATTAGCTTCGTAAATCCTTTGTTTGAGCCCCCAGAATTTGGATTTAGTCTCCTCTGGGACCACACGTGTAATAAGGGCTTACTCCATCACCCCAGATCGTGTAAGAGTTCGTTTTTCCACAACATTTTGTTCCCTGACTGGAGCAGGCCATTTGCCTCCTATGAAGGTGGCCAGGGTCGGCAAGGTGAGCCTGCTGACTGCAGGGAAGCACGCTCTCCGGTGATTTCGTGTCCCGAGAAGCTGGGCTCCCCTTCACCCGGACCTCAGCTGCTCTTCGACCTGGACACTTGGGGAAAGTGGAGAAAACCAACCAGGAAGGCGCCAAATAGGTGAGTGCCCCCAGGGAACCACACCTGAGACCAGGAGAGACTGATCATCTCTCAAATCAGAAATCAGGATTGAGACTAGGTAGTCTGATCGCCGGACCCTCACTCAGGGAGGGAAAGTTTAAACTCTGTGTGACTGTGTGTGTATGTTGGTGTGAATATGTCTGTGACCTGAGTAGTTTCCCCTTCAAGAAAACACCCTCCATTTGTTTCTCTGCGCTGGCACCAGGTGGGAAGCATGGGTGGGGGGCATCTCCACAGGGCCTCCCCAATCACAGGTGGAAGGGGCCTGGCCCACTTTGCTGAGTATGGAGGACTGGGAATGAGCTCCTCCCAGCTAGTGAACATAGCATTGAAAGTCTATAATGACTGGGAAGCAGGGAAAGCAAAACAGGCCACAGTGGTTTTTTTAGAGTTTGCTCAGAGAAACCAAAAGGAAGCAGGACTCTAGGGCAGAGAAAGGAGTCTCATCAGGTGCCCACCACCACATCAGTAGGACAAAAACAAACAAACAAACAAACAAACAAACAAAAAACCCACAAAGCTCTACTGCTGCAGCTGAGGCAGAAAGGGAAAATTAGACCTGCACTCCAGAGGAACGTTTGGAATTCCTCTTCCGGAAAGAGACAGTGAATCCCAATACAGGGTAACAGTGTTTGTTATGTTTTACAAGTGTTTGTAAAGCTAGGGACCTTTGGCTGCCACATACTGGGTTTAAGTGTAGTCCTTCCCAGTGTGGGAAAAGAACCAGAGTTGAAAGCATATAAAAAAATAGCAAGTTTGTAAATGTTGCAGAAGGTCTGTAGAAGTGAAAGTTCTGAGAAGCCTAGTGAATATCAGAAGGAAAAGGAAGTATAAAAGGTTTATAAGTGTTTCAAAAGAACTTGAAGTGAATAGTTAAATCTAGATGAGCAGAAATATATATACAAGATATAAAGGTTTTAAACCTAGAGTAATAAGAACCTCAACTACTTATTTTCTGGTTTCATGGGAATAGGCAAATTCTCACATTGTTTTTGGACTGATCAGAAACTTGTATTGAAGACCTAGGAAAGGTCACCATAGCTGGTTAGGGAGAAAACCTTTGCCACCTGGGACCAAGGAAAGGTCATTTGGGGCTGATGAGTATTTAAGCCTGAGGCAAAGAGCATGTCTCTTTGAAAAGACCGAGCCTGAATGAAAACGTTTCCATAAGGCACCAATGGACACATTTGGTGCAAGGAAATGCCTCTACTTGTGTATTGTTCTAGAACTCTGTGTTTTGGATTTTGCTCTGTATCTGCTCTGAAAACAAAAAAAGAGAATTCCAGAAAAGGTTAAAACTTCACACTGTGTAAGAAAGTGGATAAGGAAAAGGATTTTCCATCATGCTTTGTATTTTTCTTCCTACCCGATCCCTCCAAAATTTGGCATTCTGAGGGAGTTTGTGATGACGTAAGGTTTCTTTGCATAAAAACAATAGGACCAGTCCTTAATAATAGTTTTGTTAACCCAAGGCTTTGACTGGAATGTCACGCATGAAGGAGGCATGTATGGGTTCTGGTCATCACCAGAAAGCCCTGAGAAACTGGGATTGACTTGCAAAACTGGTAGAAGCCCACGAGAGAAGCCTGGTACTTTGGTTGGTTATGCGGTTCATGCCAGTCTTTCCACGGAGGGAATAAAGGTTCCTTTCCTGAAAGATGGCTAAAAAGGAGCCTGTAAACACAATGGAGGCTCAAGGACTCGAGTGAAACAACTGGTAGACGCGAAGCCAGATGGCAAGTGTGTGGCTCTGCTTCTGTGCTCTGGTGGGGGTGGGGTGGAGAACGAGAAGTCAATCTAAGGGTTCCCTGTGGGAGTTCCAGCAAAGTGGACTTAAAGATCATAAAAAATGCAGGCTGCTCTTGGTGTGTTTATGCAAATGAACAGGTAAAATTAAAAGTGGGACTCAAAGTAGTCCCTGTAATAACAGTGAGGGTGATCTTAAGGAAAAAAATAATGAATCAAGGAAAATCACAATGCTCAGTTTTGGACATCTGAATGGTGCAGTTAACTGTCTTGAAAGTTTGTTTTCATTTGAAAGTTGAAACTGAGTTTGCAATATCGCCAAAGATGTACAACTTACAAGTGCAAGGAACTTGTCAAACTGTCATTTTTAAATGTCATTGCAAGAAGGATCTGACAATAGAATGTCTTACCAAAAGACAGTCTCACAGGCACAGAGACTGGTTTGGGGATTGTTAGATAGATTAACGTGTGTGCTCTTCTGTTTTCGTAAGATGTATGCCTATGACCTGCCTATGCTTATGAGTAATTAGTTACAATATAGACCTCACTTAAGGAGCCCCTTTTCATCATTTCCCCCGAGACTCAATAGTTTCACTGAATTAAATGGATAAGTTGGTGAAATATTCAGGCCAGCTGTGGGCTTCACTTCTTCTTTTTCTGTCTTGATGTCTTGGACAGAAAAGGCTCAGAAATCTGAAAGGAGGGAAATCCTAATGTATTCCCATCAGCCCGAGTGAAGTATAAAGGACCAGAAAAGTTTTGGATAGTGTAGCATGCCTTACACACCTTCCTCCAGATAAGCCATTCTTAAGCCCCTGCCTTTGTCATTTAGTAATTATGATTTAATTTTGCCTCTCATTTCTTGCCTAATCTATCACCTCCCAAATATGACCAGGATGCCAAAGGTCCAGTAATGCCAGACTTTGGACACCAAACCTGTGACTTCCCGGTGACAACCAACTGCTTAATATCCTGTAAGGTCCTTCCTTTACAGAAAGGACTTTCTCTGTGCTGTACCCCTCCCCTTTTCAGAGCACCCCTGACCCAAGGGTAGGTAAGACGATGTCCATGTCCAGCCAGAAGTAGTTACAAGAAGATGAAACCTTCGTCCATTGTCCTTTATATGAATATAAAGTGGGTGTATATCTGAAAAGGGAAAATGATTCAGGATACAGCCAAGAGGCAGGCCAGTGCACTCCATTAGGCCTGAAGATTATATTTCAGAAAAAGTTAGAAAAAAAGACAAAATTTGAGGCTAAGAGGGGAACTAAACCAGACTGAGTATCTAGAGAGGCTAGGATGAATCTTAGACAGCATAAACAAGGCTGGACTAGGCTAGGAACCCCAGCCCAGAGGGAGGCCCGAACACTCCTTTCAGCCAGAACAATATGTATAGGTAAAAGATTGGAAGAGAGAACCCCTCCAGCTAACCTGGACAGGTCCCCACTTAGTGCTTTTAACCACCCCTACTGCCCTCAAAGTTGCAGGACAGACCCTGTGGATCCATCACTCCAGGGCCAAGGCCAGAGCAGATCCAGAGAAACCTGACCCAGCAGAGGGAGCAGCGCATGGCAGAATACCTCCCTTCAAGCTGCAGAAGGTCCCCCAAGAACGGGCAGAGGAATGGACAATTGTGCCTGGGAATCCTATGTCATCATTGGGACGGCCATTGTCTTAGGAGGACTCGAATCTGGTTCCCTGCCCCAGCAGGGTGGACAGTGGGAGAGCGGGTGGCCTTTGAGGCGTTATACCTCGGGCTGGTCTGCACTTTCTTATCCCTCGGCTGTCTCCTTTAACCAGAAAAATGGCTTGCTTATCCTTATTGCTAGCCCATGCCCTTACCCTCCTTTACTTTAAGAATCCAGGCCTAGCCTCCCAGATCTCAGCGCCAGTATGTCAATGCTCAACCCCAGCCAGGTGGGAAATACATTGGGGAGGGGTAAGAAAAGTTCCTGGTCGCCAGTTCACCTACATGACAGGACCAACCGCTGATTGTCCAATCCTGTCCACCACTACTCTGGGCACATAGGGAGGCCAGCTCTATGGGACTGGTCAGCGCAGCCCCGACTGCACCCTCAGAATCCCCGGGCAGCCCCAAGCCACCTGGGAGTGTTGGAGTTATCATAGGCAGTTGAGCAGTCTCACAGTTGGAATTTGAGGAAGTCAGACTAAAAAACATTTCAAGAAGTAGCCCAGAGGTTCAGACAAGAAGAGATCCCCTATTAGTGACTTAACTTTACCTCTTTCCTAGAAGCGAGGGCCGAAGTAGATCCAGAGAGACAGGTAAAAGGTCTAGTCACTGCCTTATTTGCAGCTTACCAGTCAATAACTAGGTCCTCTAAGAGTTGCTAGATTTGGTTACCTCTAGAAGAGAGAGGATACCTAGTGGTACCTGTGCCTCCTTCCTGGAGTAAAACAGGAGAGGCCTCGAACGGAAATCAAACCAGAATGGTTGGCCCTCTGACATAACAAGCTTTCTTAAGTTTAGACTATACCAACCTGGCCTGCCTAAAATCGTACTCCATTGGAATACTTTCAGAGAAGTTCTGCCTAAAGGTAGAAAACATAAACAACACGAGCCCCCTCTGTGTTGAGCCAGGCCTTTTCCTGCTTTGCAGGCACTCAGCTTACCGGTGCCTGCCTCAGGGGTGGGAAGGAAGGTGCACCAGAGTATTTCTACTCCCCAGTGCAAGCATAGGGACCACGACCCAGGTACAAACCCTACAGGCAAAGGGAAGAGGAAGAACCAAAAGAGGGACTGGGGTGGCAATCGCTATAGGAACCAGTCTAGCAGTCGGCTTAGGAACAAGTGCGGGGGCCCTAGGGTTATCGGTGACTACCTAATATAAACTGTCTTCCCACCTCAGTGAAGACATGGATCGAGTAGCCAATGCTATGACTACACTCCAGCAGCAAATACATTCTCTTGCTGAAGTAACCTTAGAGAATCGCAGGGCCCTAGACCTTATGACAGCAGAGAAAGGGGGGATCCGCTTATTCTTAGGAGAAGAATGTTGCTACTTTGTAAATCAGTCAGGTACAGTAGCAAACAAGATAAAAGAACTTAAAGACAGTGCAAAAATATATAGAGAAGCTGATCAAGAGCTTTGGGATATAAATACGGGCTTTTACTTGCGCTGGTTATAACCCCTACTAGGACCATTGTTAATCATACTTTTAGGGGTGAGCCTAGGTCCGTGGCTGCTCTGCACCCTGGTCAGTAATTTAGAGCCCATAATCACCAGGAAAACTGCCGCCAGGGTATTACTACTTCAGCAACTGCAAGAGCAGCAGATCCTACTCCTGGACGCTAAGACAAGAAAAGATTCATTTGTCTAAGCCTCCAAAGGGGGGAATGATGTAGGAGAGTGACCAAAACCCAGTAGGCCTTAGCTCAGGGTCACCCTCCCCCAGTTTAAATGGCAGTACCAGCCTATGACGAGCCAGACAGGAGATAAGGTACTAATGGCCCTTGAAGAGGACACTAACCTCTGCATTCCTTTCCATTCCTCTGCATTCCGCTTCTGTAGCTTGCTTTTGCTGTAGCACACAAGGGAGTGTATATAAGCTTCGCAAATCCTTTGTTTGAGTCCCCAGAATTTGGAGTTAGGCTCCTCTGGGACCACGCGTGTAATAAGGGCTTACTCCGTCACCCCAGATTGTGTAAGAGTCGTTTTTCCAAAACAATACACAGTGTTTGTAAAGCTAGGGACCTTTGGCTGCCACATACTGAGTTTAAGTATAGTTCTTCCTGGTGTGGAAAAGAAATCAGGATTGAGAACATGAAAAAAGAGAAAGTTTATAAATACTTCAGAAGGTTTGTGGAAGTAAAAATTTTAAAAAGCCTAATAAATATCAGAAAGAAAAAGAAGAATAAAAGTTTATTAATGTTGCAAAAATTTTAAGTAAATAATTAAATCTAAATGAGCAGAAATATATATAAAAGATGTAAAAGTTTTAAACTTAGAGTAATAAGAACCTCAACTACTTGTTTTCTGGATTCATGGGAAAAGGCAAATTTCTCACATTGGTTCTGGTCAGATGAGAAACTTGTACTGAAGACCTAGGAAAGGTCGCCGTAGCCGGTTGGGGAGAATACCTTTGCTGCTTGGGACCCAGGAAGGGTCATTTGGGGTGATGTGTGTTTATGCCTGAGGCAAAGAGCATGTCTCTGCCAAGAGGCCAGGCCTGAAGGAGCATGTCTCTATAAGGCACCAATGGACACATTTGGTGCAAGGGAATGCCTCTAGCTGTGTATTGTTCTAGAACTCTGTATTTTGGATTTAGTTCTGTATCTGCTCTGAAAACAAAATTGAGAATTCCAGAAAAGGTTAAAACTTCATACTCTGTAAGAAAGTGAATAAGAAATAGGATTTTCATCATGCTTTGTATTTTTCTCCCTATCTGATCCCTTCAGAATTTGGCATTCTGAAGGAGTGGGTGATGACATAAGGTTTCTTTACATAAAACCAATAAGACCAGTTATTAACAGTGGTTTTGTTAACCAAGGCCTTGACTGGAATATCACGCCCGAAGGAGGCATGTATGTGTTCTGGTCATCACCAGAAAGCCCTGGGGAACTGGGATTGACTTGTGAAGCTAGTGGAAGCCCACGAGAAAAGCCTGGTACTTAGGTAGGTTATGCGATTCATGCTTGTCTTTCCAGAGAGGGAATAAAGGTTTCTGTCCTGAAAGATGGCTAAAAAGGAAACTGTAAGCAAAATGGAAGCTCAAGGACTGGAGTGAAACTGACTAGTACAGGCGAAGCCAGATGGCAGGTGTGTGGCTCTGCTTCTGTGCCCTGAGGGGTGGACTGAGAAGTCAATCTAAGGGTTCCCTGTGTGAGTTACAGCAAAGTGGACTTAAAGATCATAAAAAAATCCAGGCTGCTCTTGGTGTGTTTATACAAATGAACAGGTAAAATTAAAAGTGGGACTCAAAGTAGTCCCTGTAATAACAGTGAGGGTGATCTTAAGGAGAAAAATAATGATTCAAGGAAAATCACAATGCTCAGTTTTGGACATCTGAATGGTGCAGTTAACTGTATTGAAAGTTTGTTTTCATTTGAAAGTTGAAACTGGGTTTGTGATATCATCAAAGATGTACAACTTACAGGGGCACGGGACCTGTGAAATTGCCATTGTTAAATGTCATTGCAAGAAGGACCTTACAATGGAATGTTTTCCCAAAAGACAGTCTCACAGGCACAGAGACTGGTTTGGGGATTGTTAGATAGATTAACCTGTGTGCTCTTCTGTTTTCATAAGATGTATGCCTATGACCTGCTTATGCTTGTGAGTAATTGATTACAATGTGGACCTCACTTAAGGAGCCCCTCTTCATCATTGCCCCCTGAGACTCAATAGTTTCACTGAATTAATTGGTTAAGTTGGTAAAATATTCAGGCCAGCTGTGGGCTTTACTTTTCTGTCCTGATGGCTTGCATAGAAAAGGCTCAGAAATCTGAAAGGAGGGAAATCCTAATATATTCCCCTCAGCCTGAGTGTAGTGTGGTGGGCAAGAAAAATTTTAAATAGGCGTAGCATGCCTTACACACCTTCCTCCAGATAAGCCATTCTTAAGTCCCTGCCTTTGTCATTTAGTAATCATGACTTAATTTTGCCTCCCATTTTGTGACTAATCTGTCACCTCCAGAAAATGACTAGGATGTCAACGGTCCAGTAATGCCAGCCTTTGGGCATCAAACTTGCGACTTCCTGGTGACAGGCAACTGGCTAGGATCCTGTAAGGTCCTTCCCTTACAGGAAGGACTTCCTCTGTGCTTTACCCCCCACCCCTTTTCAGAGCACCCCTGACCCAATGGTAGGTAGGACGACGTCCATGTCCAGTCGGAAATAGTTACAAGAAGATGAGACCTTCGTCCATTGTCCTTTATATGAATATAAAGTGGGTGTATATCTGAAAAGAGAAAATGATTCAGGATGTAGCTGAAGTGAGGGGGGCAGCACACTACAGTAAGCCTGAGGATTATATTTAAATAAAGTTAGAAAAAGACAGAATTCAAGGCTTAGAGGGGAACTAGACCAAACTCAGTATCTAGAAAGGCTAAGATAGATCTTACACACCATAAATAAGGCCAGACTAGGCCAGGAACCCCAAACCTGAGGGAGGCCAGTGCACTCCTTTCAGGCAGGACAATATATATAAATATAAAATTTTAAAAAAGAACCCCTGCAGCCAACCTGGACAGGTCCCCACTTAGTACTATTAACTACCCTAGCTGCCCTTAAAGTTTCAGATGTCACCCCCTTGATCCACCACAGCCGAGCCAAGGCAGCTGCAGACCCTGATGCAGAAGGAAACAGACTCGCCTTGTGACTGCTGGCCCTGAATCTCTGGAGGTTGCTGGCTGGGGGAGGAAACTCCTCCCAAGAATAGACC
>PVKM010050219.1:0-10763 GCA_004027735.1 Carollia perspicillata
ACATGCCCTCGAGCGAAACCCTTGGCCGTAAGTGGTGGCTGCTTTTTAAATCAGAAACGGTCACGGGGGCTCGCCTCGCAGACAACGGGCTGTGGGCGCGAGAGTCACGCACGGACCTCTGGACGTGTGTGCTGCGCAGCGGGTTGTGTCTGAGGTTTGGTCCTGCCTTGCTCTCTAAGAGTTTCTGTCGAGGGGCGGCTCATGAAAATAGACTCCCATTGGCATGAATCTGAATGATTCACCCAGGAAGCTCACGTGCCTGGTCCCGACTGTTCTCCGTGCCCCAACGTGGCTTCGTGGCGCCGGCCCTCACAGAAAAGCCACACCACGTCCTCCCGCAGAGGAGGCCCGCCCTGTCCCCACCATCACGGGCTCAGAGACGCAGGCTTGTTGCGTGGCACTGTCTGCATTGTTTGACCTCCTTCTTAAAATTACTTTATCTTTTGCTCTGTTTTTCAAACACTTAAGTCAAAGTTAAGTGGGACGATGCAGCTCCCGTGTGTATCCGTATCGTCGCAGTGCTATCTGGCCGCGCTGCACTCAGTCCTGTGCATGTCTGTGGGGGGCCAGCTTTGTGCGGACTCCTGGGACCTGTCGGGAAGGTGCGGCTCAGGTGCACACCGGGCTCCGCACGCCGGGCTCCGCCACCTCTGGGTCAGGCAGCCGTGTGACGTTTATCTGAGGGAGAGTGACCATGACCCTGGGAGCAGAAGCGAAGAAGAGGACCGAGGGGACTCGGTCTGTCCCGCACGGTTTGTCCTCGGTGACTCTGTTGGGTGTCACTGCTCTTGTCACAGGCTCACATGACCGTGACGCTTGGAAGCACCGCCTGGAGCTGGGAGCAGACTCCATGATGCCACAGGGGACCGGCTGGCCCTCTGGTCTGGGAAGTGAGTGTCTTCGAAACTGCACCCTAAAGGAGCAGGAAAACTGGGCTGGCTCTGGTCGTGGCCACGTAGCAGGGAAGTGCAAAAAGCCACCCCCAAATCATCCCCCGTCAGGACAGAAGGAGAGGGGTTGGTGAGCCCGCCTCCCCCTGAGCTATCCCACACGGAGGAGAAACACCGGCGCTGGGTCCGAGGGGGCGCGTCCCAGCCCTGCCGCCCCACAGAGGAGGCGCGGCCGCTTTGCGAGCTGGCGGAGGCCTGGGGAGACAGAGCCTTTGGCAGCGAACGTCCTTCACTGAGCCCACCTGCGTGCGGCGTCAGGGTGGAGGGGGTCACGGCAGCGATGACATCCAGTCCCTGCACTGACGACCCCGCCTGTGGGCGTCTAGAGCCCTGTCTTGGCCACATAGTGACAGAGGGGACTTCGATGCCCCGCCTTCAACAGCGGGCAGATCCTCCCGACAGAAAATCGATAAGGAGCCTCGGACCTGACGGCAGGCGCAGACGCCCCGCCTGGCAGCAGCAGGACACGCCTGCCCCTCTGCGCACGCAGGGGACACTCTGGGACAGGCTGGGGCCGGACACGTCCTCACAGCTGGGGAGGCTGACATCACATCAGGTTTTTTTCTGACCACAGTGCAGGAAACTAGAAATGGGTCACAGGAGGAAAACTGGAAAATGCACAGAAGTGAAACCACATAGTCCTCCACGACCGAGGAATGCAGGAAGAAACTGAAAGAGAAAGCAAAGAATTTCTTGAGACAAACGAAAAAGGAAACACGACAGGCCAGAGCTTACGGGACACGGCAAACGCCGCTCTCCGAGTTTCTGGCGATGGGTGCCGCGTTAGGACAAAGGGAAGACCTCAAAAACGGCGGCCCCGCATGGCATCTGAAGGAGTCGGAGGAGAGACACGGAAGCCCCCGGCGGCGGGAGGGAGGACCAAGGGGAAGTCGGGGCAGAAGAGAATGAACCAGAGTCGCCAAGAAAGACCCACAGGACAGGATCGGTTTGTGGAAAAGAAACAAAATCGTCGAACCTCTGGCTGGAGTAAGGACGAGACACAGCAAACTCAAGTAAATAAAACTACGAATGAAAAAGAAAGACGTAGCTGCTGTCGCGGAAACAGTTACTGGAGACCACTGTCAGCAACCATCTGGCAACAGACCGCACAACCCAGAAGCGGCGGACACGTTCTCAGAAGCACACGGACTGCCAGGACCGAGTCAACGACAATCCGAGAACCTGAGCCCAACGAGCGCTGAGGAGAGCGGATCAAACACAAAAGAAAAAACCACACTGCCAACGAGGAAAGTCCAGGGCGTGGTGGTTTCACCGGTGAATTGTAGCAAACCTCAAAAGAAGAATTAAGGCCAACCCATGTCTACTTTTTCCAAAAACGGAAGAGGAGGAACACTTTTAAACTTGTCTGGCCAGGCCAGCACACCCTGGCACTGAAGCCAGACAGGGAGGCGATGAGCAGAGAACGCTCCAGGCCAGTGTCCCCGATGAACCAGGCGCAGGAACCGCGGCCCCACAGTGGCAGACGGGACGCCGTGGGACGACGGGAGGCCGGGATGCCGTGGCCGAGCGGGACTTGTCTCTCAGATGCAGTGTAGGCGTCGCCCACCACGACCCCCACGCACAGAGTGAGGGAGGAAAGTCACGCGACTGTCTCCATCTCGGCCGACGCAGAACGGCCTTTGATGGAATTAGCATCTCTCGTGATAACACCTCCCAACAAATCAGGTGCTGAGGGACCTCCCTCCCTCGGCAGAGCGGAGGCCACGCTCGGCCAGGATGCGGTGTGCGTCGCTCTCAGTGGGGAGAGCTCAAAGCGCCCCCCCACGATCAGGAAGGCACTCCGCGTTCACAAACTGAAATACGTTATACTGTCAAAACGTCCAAGCTGCCAAAGCATTCTACACATTCGATGTAATTCTTAGCAAAACCCCAACAGAACTTTTCACAAAAACAGAGAAAGCCCGTCCTATGATTCGTAGGGAACCACTCGAGACCCCAGGCAGCCAAAGCAGACAGCGTGGTCCTGGCATGGACACGGACACGGGGCCGACAGGACAGACCGGAGAGCCCAGAGTGGAACTACACGCTGACAGGCCACCGGTCTTCTGCCAAGTGCCCACGACACACAGCGTCCTTCCGGCACGCGGTGCCCGCAGGTCAACCCGAGATGCGTTCAAGACTCCAGCAGGAGACCTGAGACTGGGAAGCTATTGCGAGAAGACGGAGGAGAAGCTTCTTGATGCTGGCCCGGGCAAGGATTCTTTAGGATGTGACCCCGAAAGCACAGTCAACAAAAGGAAAAATAGCCGAGTGGGACTGTCCCATGACGCAGCGTCGGCACAGCGAGGGCACCGTCGCCGAGCGAAGAGCGGCCTGCCGCACGGGGTGCTGTCTGCGAACAGTCTGACGGGGGTTAATATTGGAAACAAGAAAGAGCTCAAAGGACTGAACAGCAAGGACACAACAGCCCGATTTAAAGGTGCTCAGCGTCGCCGGTCATCACGACATTGCACCTCACACCCGTCAGAAGGACGGCACCAATCAACCCGCACGCGACGAGTGCTGGCGGGATGTGGAGAGAGGGGCCCTCGTGACAGCTGGTGGGAGTGCAGACCCGGGGCCGCCTCTCTGGTCTTCTCGCGCCCAGTCGGTCCCCGACGCACCAACCAGCAAACTGCGCCTGCTTCTCTCCCCTCCCCCGCCACCTGCGAGGCGGAGTACCGCGCCCCAGTAAGACGGAAGGACTCAGAGACACAAGCCGCAGCGTGGGTGCACACAGAGGATGTCACACCAAGTGTGGCGGGGCCGGCAGGGAACGACGCCGGCCACAGGAGCCCCCACGTGGCACTGTTCATACAGGTGAACCGTCCGGCGAAGGCCTGTCTACGCAGACACGGAGGGTGTGCACGGCGGCCAGGCAGGGGTAGGTGTGCGGTTCTGTCTAGGCTGGCGGCCTCGTCCTGCAGTGGGCTGGGACGGCAGCCAGCCCGGGTGGACACCTAGCCATTCGACTGAGCACCAAACCGAACAGCTAAGTGAGTAACGTCAGAGATCCTGTCGCGGCACCAACAGGCCAGGTCACACTGTCACGACGAGCGGCCACCAACGCCCAGGAGGATGGCACGCAGCACTTCTGCACCAGGTTTAACCCCTTCGACTGCGAGGGCCTGGCCACAGTGACGCGTGGCCCCTGAAGACCAACCCCTGCCCGTGGGTCAACACACTGTATGCACATGTTGTTGCCAGAACCACACAGGAAAATAAAACACCTTTCGATTCCCCAGCCGCTGCCGTTTGGTCGGTGCCCGAGTTGTTCCTGGGCACCTGCTTCCCGCCCCCAGCGTGCTGGCAGGTGTGGTGCGGGCCCCCAGCTCCGAATGCACCTTGGGGGCGGGAGTACCTGGAGTGTCACACGAAAACCCTTCAACCTATTAGGGGCAAACTAGGTTTTGAGATAAGTGGCTCCTTTCATTTGAGACACAGAGCTGGGTCGGGGGACAGCCACCATCCTTTGCTGCCACGTCACCGGAGAGAAGCCACCCCATCGAGGCCTGAAACAGGCTCCCGGGTTCACACGGGGACTGGCTGATCGCTTGGGCCTTTGCCAATGTCGTGTGCTCTGGGCGTGGCTGCGGCACCGGGGTCCTGCTCAGCCCGAGGTGTTGCTTCTCTGGCCTCCATGAGCACTTGGCTGATGAGGACCTATGTCTCTCAGATGTGAGATACAGGGGAGCAGGCTACCACCCTGGAGATGCTGCAAAACTCAGATAAGCCGCCACGCATGCCTCTTCACCTTTGGGGCCGGATCCGAGTGTTTGTCATTCATCCTGAGCCCAACAGCAAAATCTAAAAAATTATAATTAAAACAGCTACTGTTTTCCAATGAGTGCCCGAAGCCAAGGCAGATCAGGTATGGCTGGCTCTGGCCAAGGGGACTAGAAAGGTGAAGAGGGCTCGGCAGACGGAGGGCCCAGCAGAAGGGGCTCTCGGGCCTGTCGTTTGGGAGAATGGAGCTAAGTGGTGACAGGCAGCTGAGGCTGGAGCCTCAGACCAAGGCAGGCTGTGTGGGTGCCCCCAGCTCCAGGACAGAATTGTGGGGATGAGGGGCTGCTGATGCACCCGAGCGGCCTGGGTGGGGCCAGGGCAACTGTGCTCCCAGCTGGGTGGCTCCCTTCAACCCCTCGCAGGGCACACCCAGCCAGCACCGAGCCTGCGGGGTACAGGGCCTAAGCGAGCTGGAGCTCCCCTGGGGGGAGAGCCTGATGTGGGGGCTTCTCAGGCCATTCTGCAAGTATTTCATCATCTCCAAAGGCCCGGGGAAATGGACACCATAGAGAGAAAGCCTGTGTTAGTGACTCACAGTTGCTCCCAGGGGTGCCGGGACCAGGACCCACGGTCCCCTTCCCCGCTGAGCTGCCCCGACTCAGCCCCCTCCCCGGCCCTCCTCCGGAGGAGAAAGAAGGGCTATTCCTGCCCACTCGCCCCGTGGAATTAATCTCTGCCTGGGCTCAGGCTGCTGCAGAGCCTCAGTGTTAACTCATTTTCCACGTGTCACAGCCATGAAGCTTCCTCCAGGGCTTTAATTAAACGCTGCGTCTCAGCACGGCAGCCAAGGCTCCCAGGGACAGGCCACCGCCCAGGTCCTGCTCCATCAGCTTTCTCGGCCGGTCCCGGCTCTCGTGGGGACCGTATCTCCTGAGACCTGCTCCCCCAAACCTGCCCCGCCTGGGGGTGTCAGAGGCCCAGGGGAACGAAGGCTTTTATTGCAGATTGAGCTTTTTGTGGGTGCATGAATCAAGTGTTCGCTGCCTGATGTCTGGCAGACTGTGTGCGTGCCCAGCCCCCGCTTGTGCCACTCACTCCGGTCCCTTGTTCTCGACAAAGTGACGGATTAGGAGAGCCACCACTGCTGCGCCTTTCACCTGTCTTCAGCATCTCTCACCAACACGGAATTAAGCAGGTTCCACGAAACTGACCCTGAACAGCAGTGTTCATCAGAAGAGACCGCGACAGAGTGATGTCGGCACCTTCGGCTGCAGCGGCGGTGAGGCCAGGCTTCCAGGCCGGAGACGCGGAGGTTCTCACCCACCCAGACTTCGCGCCTCGGTCTTCATGGCAAGGCCGCCCCCGTTTTCCGGTTTATGCGGCTCGGAGTCAGCAGAACGCAGCCAACTCGAGGGGAGGAGACAAATGATTTTTACGAATGACCTTTCCCACCGTGAAATGAAGACAGTTATGTTTCAAACAATATTTTTGCAAACCGACATACTGGGAACATGTGTGTCGGTTACTTCACATGTTTCATCCTCAAGAAAACCCTGAGAGGTGGGACAAAGATGCCCATTTTACAGACGGACAACCGAGGCAAGCTGGTGGTTACGTAGGTGGCCCAATATGAGGCGTGTGGAGGAAGCGCCACATCACACGGCGATGGCCTCACTGAAGTTGCACACACACTCCTGCCCAGCGCGCACAGGGAGCCACGCACAGCAGCGTCCTGGGTTGCGAGGTCCTGGGATGCCAATGAGTCGCCCCCACCCCCGGGGGTTCTGCTTTTACCACAGGCTGCACGCTGGGCGGAGACCTGCGCCTCCAACCGTCCCCGGGCCCTGTGACTGGCGCTCCAACTGCTGAGGAAGCCACACTGGAGCCTCCTGCCCGAGGCCGCCCGGCAGGTGAGTTAGAGCAGGCCCGCCCCCAGAACCTGAACTCCGGCAGACCACACAGCACCGTCAGTGCCCAGCCTGGGTGAGGGTGGCGTCCCGTCGGCGATGGGGCGCCGTGGGCGGATTTCAGCAGAGCTGGTGAGATCGGAGTGCTGTGTGGGTGCCGGTGAGCCATTCGGGGAGGCGTTAACTGGTTGTTGAAAGCACTCTCCCCCGGCCTCAGTGGTTTTCGCTGACAGCTGGGCCCCCAGTTATAGCCGTGAGCACAGCCGGGAGCCGGCATATGCTGAGCCTGGCTGGATGGGGCAGGTGACTTCTCCCGTTAACTATGTGGGGGGCAGGCAGCCACTGGTGCCTCTCCACCTGTGCTGACCGCCAGTGCGAGCACTAGGCGGGGCCCTGCCCTGGGTGCGCACGCCAGGCCTCACCCACGTCATGCTGACGCTGGTGCTGTGTGGATCGGAGGGAACCCCCACACGGTGGTGCGTCACTGTGCTTCCAGTCTGCCCACTCCTGCCGGTCACCTCGGTTTTGGACGTCTGCTTCGGCCTGTCCGATTTAACGAGCTTTTCCCAGGTGGGTGTGGAGAAGGGACTGGTGAGGGCACCACCGGGAGCGTCCCTCTTGGTCCCCACCCCGTTTATGCAGCTGCTGAAGGCTGTCCTTCCTGCCGGTGACGTGGAAAGGACACCGCGCCCTTTTGGTAAAACACAGCGAGGCGAACAGGTCAGCCCTGAATGCGGCAGTTTCAGACAGAGCCCCCTCCCACCTGGGACTCGGACGGAGCCCTCCCGGCACCCCCAGTGTTGGCTGCTGGCTCACCTGCGCCCGAGCTCGGAACCCGCTCAGAGCCTCTGTCACCTGCCCGACACCCGCCTTCCAACGTCAGCAGGAAAGCCAGGAGCCCAGCACAGCAGGCATCGCCCCCTCTCCCTCCTCCTGCCCTATTTCTGTCCCCAGAGCAGACGCAGGTGGAGTGAGAAATGCCCAGCCAGGCCAAAAGAGGCCTCTGCCCCTTTTCTCAGCCGAGGCAACACCGACCGCCTGCCGTGCCCGGGGGGCTGACTTCACTCAGTGCTTTGAAATTCAGGCCCTGTGCTCAGAACAGCCTGTCATGTGATTGCAGAACCGGGGGCTGGCCAGAGGGGTGGGCCCCCGGCCCCCTGCCCAGCTCAGCCTCCCACGAATCACATCAGGACTCTGTCTGCAAAAACCCTGGGATGGTGCTCATTTCGGGAAGCCGGTTCCTCTGCAGTTTAAACATGTATGAGCACCACAGTGCTCCCGGTCAGTGTCCACCCACGTTGGACCTGCAGGGCTTGCTCAGGACTCCTGCCTTATGAACTGGCTAGAAACTGTGGGTTTTGGTCAAAATTTTCTTCAGGAAAACATTTTTCTTCAGTTGTGAACCCCCTTAAGCAGGCTCTTCATTTTCGGACCTTCGTTGAAGCAGTGGTTTTCCTGGGGTCAAAGGAGAATCTTCCCCTGTGCCTGAGTCAGCTAATTTGGAGGTGGGGCTCCTCCGTGTGACCTGCATGGACATCTTGAGTCACTGTCCCTCCTGGTGCTGCGCCTCCTGCTCAAGCTCCCCGACGCCCCCGAGGCTCACGGCTTACCCGTCTCTGCCCCAGAGATGCCCAGGGGGCTCCGCCTGCACTGGACCCGCATTTCCCTGAACCTGGCAGCATCTGGGGAGCAGCTGGGAGACGCCCTCGGGCTTTTCCTTAGACCCGAGCAGTGACGCCCAGAGGTCCAGGTCTGAGTTTCAGAAAAAGAGATCTGACCGAGCGACCCTCCCCCGTGGTCTGGAAGAGGAAGCCAGACGTCCTGTGTGCGGACTGCAGGGCAGGCCTCAGACCCCAGAGGACTGACTCGGCATGGAGCCCTGGGCCACGTCCCCGTCCCTTTACCAGGTGGACCCAGGTCTTCAGTGCCCACGGCGTGCCAGACAGAGTGCGGCTAAGGCGCTGCCCAGGGAGGGACCCCCTGCGGAAGTCAGCGGGGCCTTTACAGCCGGCCCTGGTGGACAGCATTCAGAAAGGGAAGGAGCCGGGGCTGGGTGGGGAGGTGCCCTTCCACTGGGTGGCCCGGGGGGCTCCGGGGCAGGGCGTGCCTGAGCAGGGCTGGTGAGACTTAGAGGGTGCTGGTCACTGAAGCGGCTTTTCATTCACGTTATTCCAGCGACTCCGACCTCTGGAATCTTCAGGGGAGGCGTTAGTGCCCCCCTCTGCTCAGAGGTGGGTGCCTGGAGTTAGGACTCCCTGCCACCTGCCTTCCTACGGGCCGAGAAGACACTGTGGACAAAGTCAAAGGGCCTTTCCCTGCCACAGGAGTGCGTACCCTGGTGGTTCCGTTTCCAGCTCTGTTGCCCCGGCAACCTGACCAGGGTACTGTGTCACGGTTGCTAGGCAACACTGCTACAATGACGTCCCAGAGGACTGCCTGTGGACCCCCGTCAACAGCACCTCACTGTGAGCCCCAGGACAGGCGAAGCCTCCTTGTCACAGTCCAGGGAACAGCAGCTGGAGTGCGTCTCGTACGTCCCTGGACTCCTACAGGGGCTCCGTGTCCTGCCTGGTCGTCCAGACTGGACATCCTCCCTCCCCTGACGTCTGCCGGGCCACCTGAGCGGGTCTGACCGGCTCCTGAGTTGGCACAAAACCACCGGCACAGCCCATTGCTCCCGACAAAGGGTCCGATCGGGGAGCATGGCTGGGGTCCGTCCCGGAGTTTGGGGACGGCAAACGCTCCGGGAGTGTCTCTCCCTCTCGCTTCCAAGGCTGCACACGTGTCTTTGCTTCTGTGGGGACCAGTTCTGGCTGTGACAGCAACTCGGGCTCTGGTGCTGACGGGTCTCAAAACGGAACCACCACACAAACATGCCCGGCAGACAAAGCCCGCCGCGCGGTGCCGGTTCAGGACACAGCGAACCGGCACAGCACTGGGCCTGCAGAGACGTCTGTGGGCAGCTTTCCCGCACGGCTGCCCTGGAATCTCACGGAGCAGGTGTCTGCACCGTCGTGTAGCGCCTACAGCGTTTCTCGCTGGCTTCTGTCCTTGACGTGCTCTGGGTTCCGCGCGATCTGGAATTTTTTAGGAGACTAAACACTCAGCAATGGGCAGGTGCCCTGACCAAATTCCAAACCGTGGGCCTGCCCTGGACTTGATCATGAAAAAGGCAGATGATAATAAGGGCCTAAGAAAATGCTTTCATGTGAACTCATTTCCGAATTAGAGCGGAGAGAAGTGCATGGATGTGCTCAGGCCAAAGAAGAAAAGGCCCAGCTAGCACACGACGAGCCGGTCTGAAACGGCAAACATCACACTAGGACAGGAGAAGGTTAAAAGGTGCCTTAACCAAGAAAGTGGGAGGAGCCGTCACACAGTGAGACCCTGGAAACTGACCGCAATCCCCGACAAGCCGACAGACGTCCCACCGTGCTCCTGCGCCTGTGCGCACGCTGCTCCGTGTTGCGGGACACTGTTCCCCCCCCAGTGGGACGCTGGCCTCCGTCTCCTTTCTGAAGGCTTCCCCGACTCCCCTCCAAACGTGCTCCCCACGCCCCCTCAGCAGTGCGTCCGGCGGTGGGCACAGACGCTGCTGCGTTCCCACTTCCTGCGCGATCTTTACCTTTCTGTTGGGGGACGCCACGGCAAACTTACTGCTTCGGCCTCTTGGACACCTTTACGGGGCCGCTCAAGCCAGGCACGTAGGCACGTGGCGTAAAAATGTCTGTTCTGGTTCCTGCTCTCAGTCCTGCTGGGTTCGCACCCAGACGTGTGACTGCTGGATCATACGGTGGATCTATTTCTGACGTCTGAGAACACGCCGTGCCATTTTGCGCAGCGGCTGACACTTCACACTCCCACCAGCAATGCGCGGGCGTTCCGGAAGCTCCACATCCTTGCCAGTGCTTGTCACTTTCTGGGTTTTTTTTTTTTTTTTTTTTTTTTTGACAGTTCCCATGTCAAGGGTTCAAGGACAGATGAACAAATATACAAAATGTGGTCAACACATACAGCGGGCTATGACCCAGTCTCAAAAAGGAAAACGGTCCTATCTCGCGCTGCAGTCCGGATGCAGCTGGGGCAGCTGAGTGTCGACAGAGTGAGCCAGTCACGAAATGGCAGGTGCCGCGTGATCCCACTTACACGAGGGGCCAAAGGGGGTCACCTCCGTGGAAAC
>PVKM010050220.1:0-10762 GCA_004027735.1 Carollia perspicillata
CACATTATTTTCATGTACAGTTGTCTCCATTTTCCTCCTACCACTCCCTCCACCCCAGCCATCCCTACTTCCCATCCTTGATCCTATCCCACTTTGGTTTTGTCCATGTGTCCTTTATTCATGTTCCTGAAAACCGTCCCCCATTTTCCCCCATTACCCCCTCCCACTTCCCCTCTGGTTACTGTCAGTTTGTTCTTTTTGTGTGTGTGTGTCAGTTTGTTCTTAATTTCAATGTCTCTGGTTATATTTTGCTTGCTTGTTTGTTTTGTTGATCAGGTTCCACTTATAGGTGAGATCATATGGTATTTGTCTTTCACTGCCTGGCTTACTTCACTTAGCATAGTTCTTGATATATTATTCCCAAAGCTTTCCTCTTGTTTTTTAATTCAATTACTTGCCCATTTCCTCTTATCTCCATACAATCTGCTTTCATTTCCTTCTGCCACATTAGGCAAAATTTTAATGTATTTCATGTATATCTTTCTGTTTATATAAAAATGTATCTTTGCAATGTAGGCATTCATTTTGCAAAATGCATACTGCTCTTTTATATACATACACTTTCAATTTACATTAATTATATCATACAATATATCTTATTCTGCTTATTTTTTCATTACGTGCTCTGTCTTCATTATCCAACCAGTTTGCTGTGGTTGGTCTATTATTTCCAATTATGGTAGAGCTAGTTCTCTATGATGTGAATTGTGTCATATTTTACCTAGCCACTCTCTGCCTCCACAAATAAAATAAACAGCCTTATCAATGTTATCTTGTAAACTGGTAAAGAAAGACTTTGACCTATGTGTTAGTCAAGGTTCTCCTAAAAAATAGAACCAATAGAACATGTGTGTATATGTGTATGTATGTGTATTAAGAAATTTATGATAAGGAATTGGCTCACATAACTATGGAAGCTGGTAAGTCCTAAGAACAATAGGATGAGTTACAAATGGGAGATCCAGGGGAACCAAAGGTACAGTTCCAGACTAAAAAAGCAGCAGGTTCAAGGGCCAGGAAGAACCAAGAAAAATTTTCTCTTACTTAGGGAATGGTTAGTCTTTTTGTTCTAATCAGGCCTTCAACTAATTGCATGAAGCCCACCCATATTATGGAGAGTAATGTGCTCTACTCAGTTTATGAACTTAAATGTCAACTTCATCCAAAAACATTCTCACAAACAAATACAGAATGTTAGAACAAATATCTAGTCATTTAAGTTAACACATAAAATTTTCACAGCATGTAAAACAAGAAATATGAATGCTGAATCATGCATGTGTACACTTAACTTGAACAGGTATTATCAGCTTACTCTCTAAGTTGGTAGACATAGTCTACTTCTACTCTCAGTGAATCAAAGTTCTAACTCCCAGTATTCTGAATCCCTGCTAACATTTAACATCACCTAATTGCTATCACCCAGCTTTCTAATTTTGTGAATTTACAAGTTTTAGAGAGCTATCTCATGTTGTTTTGATTTGCATTTTTATATTACTAGTGAATTTGAGCAACTTGTCATATGCATGCTATCCAGTTTCCTCCCCTAACTTTTATTTAAGATACTTAAATCTGCAATGTGTCTAAATTATCATGCCATTTCACTTGGTATGTATTTATATTTTCTAAATTTTCTTGTGTAATCTTGCCTATGCTTGATCTTGTTTTTCTTTTATTTATTTATTTTAACACTCATTTTTTTATTTTAATTATATATTTTTCTTCTTTAAAATATATTTTATGCATATGATTACACTATTATAGTTGTCCCATTTTTTTCTCCCATTATTCCACTCCGCCCTGTACTCTCCCACCCACCATCATTCCTTCAGCTTAGTTAATGTCTACAGGGCACACGTATAAGTTCTTTGGCTTCTCCATTTCCCATACTATTCTTAACCTCCCCCTGTCTATTTTATACCTACAACTTATGCTTCTTATTCCCTGTACCTTTACACTCATTCTCCCCTCTCCCCTTCTCCACTGATAACCCTCCATATGATCTCTATTTCTGTAAATCTGTCCCTGTTAACTTGTTTGTTAGTTTTAGTTTTGGGGTTTTATTTTTTAGGTTTAGTTGTTGATAGTTGTGAGTTTATTGTTCTTTTACTATTCAAAGTTTTCATCTTCTTTATCTTAGATAAGTCCCTTTAACATTTCATATAATAAGGACTAGGTGATGATGAACTCCTTTAACTTGACCTTATCTGGGAAGCACTTTATCTGTCCTTTCATTCGAAATGATAGGTTTGCTGGATAGAGTAATCTTGGATGTAGGTCCTTGCTTTTCATGATTTTGAATATTTCTTTCCAGCCCCTTCTTGCCTGTAAGGCATATTTTGAGAAATCAGCTGATAGTCTAATGGGAATTCTTTTGTAGGTAACTGTCTTTACTCTTGCTGCTTTTAAGATTATCTCCTTGTCTTTAATCTTGGCTACTGTAATTATGAAATGCCTTGGTGGTCCAACTTCTTTACAATTTTTGAGTTTCCTGGACTTCCTGGAAGTGTATTTTCTTTTACAGATTGGGGAAGTTCTCCTTCATTATGTTTTCAAATAAGTTTTCAATTTCTTGCTCCTCCTCTTCTCCTTCCAGCACCCTTATGATTCAGATGTTGGAATGGTTAAAGATGTCCTGGAGGTTCCTAAGCCACTACCCACTTTTTTTGGATTCTTGTTTCTTCATCCTGTTCTTATTGAATCTTTATCTCTTCCTTCTGATCCAAACCATTGATTTGAGTTCTGGCTTCCTCCCCTTCACTGTGAGTTTCCTGTATGTTTTCCTTTATTTCACTTTTCATAGACTTCACTTTTTCCTCTATTTTTTGACCATACTCAACCATTTCTGTGAGCATCCTGATTACCAGTGTTTTGAACTCTGTATCTGAGAGATTGGCTATCTATTCTTTGCTTAGTTGTATTTCCTCTGGAGCTTTTGTCTGTTCTTTCATTTGGGCCATTTTTTCTGTCTTGGTGTACCTGTCACATAGTAAGTGGTGAAGCCTTAAGTATTTGCCAGGGTGGGACAACCCACCTCACTGCTGGGTTGTGGTGCTGTATGTTGGGGAGGGGTCTGAGAGGAAACAATGCCACTTGCTTAGCTCTTGGCCTACTTTCAATCACTTTTCCTGCTTCCCACAAGCTAATTGGGCCCTTTTGGTGCTGATTCCCTGGTGGATGCGTTTGTGTATGTTCTAGGATTCTTTGGGTCTCTCCAACAAACTCTCCTGTGAAGCTCGGAGTTTCTTGTGTCACGTCGAACCCTACAGGTTTTTTCAGTTACAGGTTTTGAAACTTTATGTCCCCACTGGAATTCTGGATTGCATGGTCTGTCTCAGTCCCCAGTTGTTCCTCCTGGTTTATCTGCACACAAATGTGTGACTGCCCACTCCCCTAGTTGCCACCTTGCCTGCCCTCCAGCTGCAAACTTGCCATTCATCCTCTCTGCCCCAGTGCTCGTCTGCACCCCTCCTACCAGTCTGGATGAAAGTTTCTTCTTTAATAACTCCTTGGTTGTTGGACTTATATACAGTTTGGTTTTCTGGCAGTTCTGGTAATTTTTTGTTTTTAAATTTGTTGTTGTCCATCTTTAGGTTGTGTGAGGAGGCAAAGTTTATTTACTATGCATCCATCTTGTATTTTTAATTATATCTTATTGATTATGCTATTACAATTGTCCCAATTTTCTCCCCTTTGCTCCCTTCCACCAAACACACTCACTCACTCAAGCAATCTCCACACCAATTGTTCATGTCCATAGGTCATGCATTTAAGTTCTTTGGTCACTCCATTTCCTACACTGTACTTTACATCCCCATGGCTATTCTGTAACTACAAATTTGTACTTCTTAATTCCCTCACCTCTTCACTCATTCCTCACACTCCACTCTCATTTGTTAATCTTTTAAAAAAACAAACATTGGCTTTTTAAAGTCTTCTCTACTGCTTTTGAATTTTATTTCCAAATTTTCCTCATCTAATACTTCTCTTTTTTATCTTCTTTGACAAGAGTGATGATGGTTTATTCTATACAGGACCCCCCTAAAATCACAGCAACGAGCCTGGCACATAGTAGGTATACAATATAAGCCGGTATAATAACTGAAATAATGAGAAACATATCATGTTTGAGGTATACTGATTCCCTTCCCCTTTTTTAAAATGAGTTTTCTGCAGAGAAATGAGGGTAAAAGGAAATGCATATAGCTGAAGGAGAAAAATTGAATGAGTTAAGGGGATAAAAAGCTTACATTTAACTAGCTTTTCTACTATGGTTGAGTGTATCCTAAACATATTAGGAATGTGGGGAGAATGGCAATTCTACCAAAAAAAACCACCAAAAGATAAGAATACAGATTTTTTTTAATAATGCTATTTTTATAGTATTGCATTCACAGAAATATTGAGGAAAAGGTACAGAGATTTCCTACATACAACCTGCTTCACAGGTGCATGGCCTCTCCTATTATCAACATCCACCACCAGAGTGGTCTACTGGTTACAGCTGTTGAGCTTACAATGACACATCATTATCACCCAAAGTCCATTAGTGTACATGTTATGGTTTTGAACAAAAGTATAATATTTATCTATCATTATAGTATCATACAGAAGAGTTTCACTGTCCTGAAAATTTTCAGTGCTCTGTATTCCTCCAATTCCTGGCAAACACTGATGTTTTTACTATAGTTTTGCCTTCTCCAGAATGCCATATAGTTGGAATCATACAGTATGTGACCTTTTCAAATTGGCTTCTTTCACTTAGTAATGTGCATTTAAGATTTATCCATACTTTTCCTGGATTGATAGTTTATTTATTTTTAGCACTATACATTATTCAATTGTGTGGATATGCCACTGTTTATTTATTCATTCACCTATTGAATGACTTTTTGGTTCCTTCTAAGTTTTCACAATGATGAATAAAGCTATGATAAGCATGCATGTGCAGGTTTTTGTGTGTACGTGAATATTCAACTTTTGTGGGTAAATATCATGGAGCATGATTGCTACACATTATAGTTAGTGTATATTAAATTTTATAGGAAATTATCTAACTGTTTTCCAAGGTGGCCATACCATTTTGCATTTCCATTATCAAGAAGTAAAAGTTTCTATTGTTCAACATCTTCACCAGCACTGGATGTTAATGTTTTGAATTTTGACTATTTGAAAAGGTATGCAGTGGTAGGTACACATGTGTTTTAACTTGAATCTCCCTGATGGTATATATTGTTCAAGATATTTTCAAATGCCTATTTACTACCTGTATATCATCTTTGATGAGGTGTTTGTTAAGGTCCTTGGTCCATTTTCAGTTGCATTGTTTGTTTCTTTATGGCTGAGTTTAAATATTTATGAGTATATTTTAGATAATAGTTATTTATCAGTTGTATCTTTTGAAAATATTTTCTCCCACTCTGTGGCTTGTCTTCTCATTCTCTTAGAATTGTTTCTACAGAACAAAAAACTTAATTTTAATGAAGCCCAGTTTATGAAATATTTCTCTTCTGAATTAGATCTTTGGTGTTGTGTCTAAAAATTTATTATCATGCCCAAGGTCATATAAGCTTTCTTCTATGTTTTTAACTAGTATTATAATTTTATGTTCTATGTTTTGGTCTGTGATCCATTTTGAGTCCATTTTGGCAAAGGGTATAAGGTCTGTGTCTAGATTTACTTTTTTTTAATGTGGATGCCTAGTTTTCTAACGCCATTTATTAAAAAGACTGTGTTTGCTCCATTATATTGCATTTGTTCCATTGTCAAAGATCAGTTTACTATATTTATGAAAGACTATTTCTGAACTCATCATTCTATTCCATCGATCTATTTGCCTATTTTTGCCAATACCACATTCTCTTGAATACAATGTTATAGTAAGTCTTCAAGTTGGGTAGTGTCAATTCTCCAACTTTGTTCTTCTCCTCCAATATTGTGTTGGCTATTCTGGATCATTTACCTCTCCTAATTAACTTTAGCATTACTTTATTGATATCCTTAAAATAATTTGCTGGGCTCTGGCCAGGTGTCAGTTGGTTGGGGCATCATCTCATGTACCAAAAGGTTCAATTTCCAGTCAGGGCACATACAGTTGTGGGTTCAGTGCCCAGTTGGGGCATGTACAGGAGACAACTGATCAATGTGTCTCTCACATTGATGTTTCTCTCTCTCTCACACTCTCTCTTCTTCCTTTTCCCTTCCTTTCTCTCTAATATTAATAAACATATCCTTCAGTGAGGATTTAAAGCAAAACCCTGCTGGTATTATAAATGAGATTGCATTGTATATATAGATTGGGTTGGAAAGTACTGTAATCTGAACAATATTGAATCTTCTTATTCATAAATAAGACATAGCTCTTCATTTATTTAGTTTTTCTTTTATTTTATTCCTCAGGGTTTTTGTGGTTTTCCTCATATAGATCATGTATATATTTTATTAGGTTTATACCTAAGTATTTTATCATGGGAAATGCTCATGTAAATGTTATTGTGGTTTTAATTTCAAATCCCAGCTGTTCATTGTTAGTATATGGGGAAAACAATTAATTTTTGTATATAAACTTCATATTGTGCAACTATGCCATAATCATTTATTAGTTACAGGAGAGTATTTTTGTTGCTGTTGTTGATTCTTTTGAATTTTACACATAGACAATCATGTCATCATTGAACAAAGATACTTTTATTTCTTCTTTCTCAAACTTGATATTTTATATTTCCTTTTTTGTCTTATTAAATTTGCCAAAACTTGCAGAACAATGTTAAAAAGGAGTGGCGTGAGAGGATATTCTTGCCTTGCACCTGAACTTAGTGGGAAAGCTTCAAGTTTATCACTCTCAACTATGATGTTTACATGAATACTCCTATTGCCAGAAATATATTTACCAGTAATACTGAGAAGAGTTCTGAGGAACTGACATAAGAAATGAGTATCATATACATTTTAGCATAGTATAAATCATGAGGGTCATAAATTCAGAATATTAAAAATATAGAGAAAAATATAGCAAAGACTGGAAATATTAAGTACTAAAATAAAATTGCCTGTGCACTAATAATGCATAGGGAAATAGATATTGAACATTAGCCAACAAGCTGGATCACAGACTCTGCTACTGAGTGAATATGGGGAAGGAGGGGAGATTTCCAACAACCATTTTTAAATGAGGAAATAGTTCTCACAAGAGCACAGAATAAAAAAATAAGCTTCTCTTCTGCAAGATACCACAAAAATAATCAACATACAAAAATATGAAAGTTGATATCATCCATGAGGAAATTTTTCTATTTGGCTTTGAACCAAAAGGCTTCAACAAAAATGTCTGAAATATCTGAGAAAGTTTTGCCAAGGAAAGAAGAATAGTTTGTGTTAGTCCATTCAGTTGGCTTAAATAAAAAAAAACATATGTTTCTCTAAGTTTTGGGGACTGAAAAATCCAAGATAAAGGAACTGACAATTGTGGTGTCTGACAAGAGCCCTCTTCTTGGTTTACAGATGCCAATATCGTCTCACTATTCACTGATATCAATAAGGTGTAAGGGAGATCTTTGGGTCCTTTTATAAGGACACTAATCCTATTTATGAAAACTCCATTTTCAAGATCTAATTACCTTCAGAGACATTTAATTTTACGTTTCAATTTGGCTGGGCTAAGGGATATCAAGTTATTTGCCAAAACATTATTTATAGGTGTGTCTATGAGTGTACTTCTGGAATCAAAAGACTGAGTAAAAAAGATCTGCCCTCACTAATATAGGGAGACATCATCTAATCCACTGAGGGCCTGAGCAGAACAACATGGTAGAGGAAGGAGAAATGCACTCCATCTTCAGCAAAGACGTCTATCTTCTTCCTTCAGACATTGGAGTTTCTGGTTCTCAGGTGTTTGATTTCCAGGATTTAAATTAGTGGTGTCCTCTTCCCTCATTCTTCCCTGCTTCTTGGGCCTGTGGTCTTAGACTGAGAGTTTCACTATTGGCTTCATTGGCGCTCAGTCCTTCAGACTGAGCATATATCATGGCAGATCTTAGCCTCCATGATTGTATGAGCCAATTCCTATAATCAGTCTCATCTATTTATCTACCTATCTAGCTAATAGTCATAATGTATCTTCCTATTGAATTGGCTCTGTTTCTCTGGAGAACACTGACCAATACAACTCCCAACAGCCCTACATCCTAGTGTCATCAAGTTGCATGACAGAATTTCATCATATGAATGGCATGGGGTGGGGTACAAATTTTCATTCTATAACACTTAACAATTAGTTTTCAAATGAAATATAAATTGTGTGCTATATTTTAGAATAGAGTGTAAGCCCTTTAAAATCTTAAAAGTACATATTTAAGAAAGCATATTTTGTCTAATCAAATGAAAAGTACGTACTAAAAACTAACAAAGAGTTTATTTCTTACAAATATATATACATCCAATCTGTTGCTTTCAACAATCAAGAGAATACCTATGAAACTACAAACTATTTTTACTTGACCACTTTATATGGGAATGGAAACAAAATGATCAATTTAATAAATTTTAAAGAGAAGATTTTTTGCTGCTTAAAAAAACATCTGCTCATCAAGAATTGCTATTTTCCCAAGTTCAGTCTATATCTTACATAACATTTTTTGTTGTTTTTAGCTTTATTTTTGTTTATGCTGTTAGAGTAATTCCCACTTTTTGTCCCTTCGCCCACCTCAATCCAGCCCACATTTTTTATATTCCAAGCCAGTCCCCATATTGTTGTCCATGTCCATGAGTTGTGCATAAATGTTTTTTGGTTAATCCCTTCACCAACTTTCCTCCTGTAACCCTACCACCTCCTTCTGGCAGCTGTCAGTCTGTTTTATGTATCTAAGCTTCTGTTAATATTTTGTCCATTGGTTATTTTGTTTATTATTTTTAAATATATTTTATTGATCATTCTATTACAGTTGTCCCATCTTTTTCTTCCTTTTGTTTCCCTCTGCCTTGTATGGCCCTCCCAACCATCATACTCCCAACTTAGTTCATGTCCATGGATTGTATATATAAGTTATTTGGCTTCTCCATTTCCCACACTATTCTTAACCTACCCCTGTCTATTTTGTACCTACCATTTATGTTTTTTATTCCCTGTACCTTTTCCCCACATTATCCTACCCACCAATCCCTGCTGATAACCCTCCATGTGATCTCTATTTCTGTGAATCTGTTCCTGTTCCACTTGTTTGCTTACTTCATTTTTATTTTGCTTTAATTATTGGTTGTTTTTGTTCTTAGTTTTAGTTGTTGAAACTTGTGAGTTTGTTGTCATTTTACTGTTCAAAGTTTTTAATCTTCTTTTTCTTAGATAAGTCCCTTTAACATATCATGTAATAAGGGCTTGGTGATGATGAACTCCTTTAACTTGACCTTATCTGGGAAGCACTTTATCTGCCCTTCCATTTTAAATGATAGCTTTGCTGGGTAGAGTAATCTTGGATGTAGGTCCTTGCCTTTCATGACTTTGAATACTTCTTTCCAACCCCTTCTTGCCTATAAGGTTTCTTTTGAGAAATTAGCTGATAGTCATATGGTAATGCCTTTGTCTCCTTGTGGCAACTTTCTCCTTTTTTCTTGCTGCTTTTAAAATTACCTCCTTACCTTTAATCTTGGCTTATGTAATTATTATGTGCCTTTGTGTGTGCTTCCTTGTGTCTAACATTTTTTGGGACTCTCTGAGCCTTCTGGACTTCCTGGAAATGTATTTCCTTTGCCAGATTGAGGAAGTTCTTCTTCATTATGTTTTCAAATGAGTTTTCAATTTCTTGCTCTTACCCTTTTCCTTCTGGCACCCCTATGATTCAGATGTTGGAATATTTAAAGTTGCCCCAGAGTTTCATAAATCTCTACTCATTTTTATTTGTTTGGATTCTTGTTTCTTCATTCTGTTCTGGTTAAATGTTTATTTCCTCCTTCTGTTCCAAACCATTGATTTGAGTCCCATTTTCCCTCCTTTTACTGTTGGTTCCCTGTACATTTTCCTTTATTTCACTTTTCATAGACTTCGCTTTTCCTCTGTTTTGCAACCATACTCAACCATTTCTGCGAGCATCCCGATTACCAGTATTTTGAACTCTGCATCTGAGAGGTTGGCTATCTCTTTTTCACTTAGCTGTATTTTTTCTGGAGCTTTGATCTGTTCTTTCATTTGGGCCACATTTTTTTTTTCTCAGTGCACTGATTACATTGTAATCAGTACAGAGCCTTAGGTGTTCCCCATGGCAGGGAAACCCATGTCACTTCATTGTGGCACTGTATGTGGGGGAGAGGTCCAAGAGGGAACAACACCACTTGCTCAGCTCTTGGCCTACTTTCAGTCACCTTCACTGCTTCCCACAAGCTAATTGGGCCGTTTTGGTGCTGATTCCCTGGTGGGTGGGTTTGTGTTATGTTCTATAGCCCTGTGGGTCTCTCCAATAAACTCTCCTGTGAGGCTGGGAGTTTCTCCTGCTGCCTCATCCCCGACAGATTTTTTTCAGTCAGAGGTTTTAAATCTTCATGTTCCTACACTGCAACCCTGGGTTGCATGGTCTATCTCAGTTCCCAGTTGTTCCTCCCAGTTTATCTGCATGCAAATGTAGGACTGCCCATTCTGACAGCTGCCGCCTTACCTGTCTTGGTCCTCCAACCACCACCTTGCTGCATATCCTCTTTGCCCCAGATTCCCATCTCCACCTAGTCTACAGGTCTGGATAAATATTTCTTCTTTTACTCCTCAGTTGTCAGACTTCCA
>PVKM010050221.1:0-10767 GCA_004027735.1 Carollia perspicillata
GATGGTCACTGGCCAACAGCCAGCAAGGAACTGAGACCTTTAGTCCAACAGACAGCGAGGAACTGAGTCTGGCCAACCTGCAGGCACGTGATCTGAGAAGCAGGTCTTCCCTTAGTTGAGATTTCAGGTGAAACCTGACAGATCTTGTGGGAGCGCCCAGCTAAGCTCTGCCTTTCTGCCTGAGCCACAGAAACGGAAATGAAATGATTGTTCCTTCAAGCGGCTAATATTATGGCAATGCTGCTATGCAGAAGGGAACACCTGATTGAGCCACTGTGGCTGGGATGTTCTGAGCGTTGCAGAGGGGGAATGAGCTCAAGACGGAGATCTCAGCATCAGCAGATCGAAGAGGGGCTTTTAGGCTCTAATGAGGAATGCTTTTATGAAAATCTTATGAAGCAGTGAATGATTTAATATCAGGTTAATTTATTTTAACCACCTAAATACGTTTCAAATATTAAAATATAAGTCATTCTCTCATACATGACCTTTCCCAATGCATGATTAATCTTTCAATAATTGAACTATATTAGTACACATATGTCAAGCCAGCTCTCTGAGAAATGTCAGATAATCTCAAGTAAACAGGCGCCATCCCAGTGTGACATTGTCAGAAAAGGAGGCAAACAAGGAGACAGGCTTGTCCTAAGGAAAAAAAAAATATTTTAATAAATGAACAATGACTTTATCAAGATTCCACAAGGAAAGAGAGATTTAATAATCACCTTCAGCTGTTTCTCCCTGTACAGAAATGCTATCTCTTCCTGGTATCTATTTAATTAAATAGTCCTTACACAAAATCAATAATTAGTCACTCTGAAGACAGTTGAGAGATTTTAAGGTCAGCAAAGTCATAAACAGTCAGCTTTACCAAGTAAACCAAATCACTGAATAAATTGCAAAGGAAATCCAGCCTTGGGAAGGGTGGCTCTATGGAATTAAAGATATTTCTAAAGATAATGATAATAGGGGTGAGATAACTTCCAATCTCACACAGTTAATAATTGGCAGAACTGGAGTTCAAATTCAAGGGTGTTTGATTCAAAAGCCAAGGGTTTTCATCTAGTAAATCAGATCAAATGAATACATGAATAAATGAGCAACTGAGTTAATGAATGAATGATACTTGAGGTTTATACTACTTTGGAAATAGTGGGATAATCTCTTTATTTCAAAAGCTCTTTAAGACGTTGTTACAGAAGATTCAAACACTACAGAGTTTAATAATCCTCAGGGAACCAATATCTAGCACCAGGAGTAGAGAAGGTGAAGGGATTAGCCAAACAACATATGTGCATAAACCACAAACACAGGCAACAGTGCGGTGGTAGCCAGAGGGACGAGGAGGGCGAGAGCTGGGTGGGGATGGGCAGAGCTGGGGGTGCTGGGGACATCTGTAATAGAGTGAATAATAAAAATAATAGAAAAAATAAAAATAAATCAACAGAGATGCATTCAAGGATCATCTTGTTTCATGTACATTGATATTTAATATTATTTCTCCAATCTCTCTGGATTATTTTGAGGCAAATTCCGGACATACTATTTTATCTTTAAATATTCTAGCATCATTTTTATAACATGAGGGCTTATACATTTTTAACTATTTCAATGTCATTATCATATATCAAATAATTATCTGTTAGCATTACCAAATATCCAGTCAGTGTCCAAAGTCCCCAGGTACCTCATTAATATTATATTTTCTAACAGTGTGTTTTTATGGATATGTTAAATATGATAAGCGTGATTAGTATCTTAACTCTTATTAAATCTATCCACTATGTCTGTTCTCTCTCTCTCTGCCTCTGTGTGTACATCCATTTCTATCTCTTTTTCTTTATTTTTTCCTCTCTCCTTGCAATATATTTCTTGAAAATCCTGGTCTTTTAGCCCAGAGTTTTTCCTCAGTCCACATTTTATTGATTGCACCTATATTATAACGCTTAAACTAACTGTGTTCCATAGTTTATGTAAATGGTAGGTCTAGATCAGGGTTTTTCAACTTCAGTACTGTTGACTATTGTCATTAAGTCATTTGGACAATTCTCCGTCGTGGGGAGCTGTCCTGCGCATTGTCGGATGTTCGGCAGCATCCTGGCCTCTTCCCACTAGGTGCCCTAGCACGTCCCCATTTGCGACAATAAAAATGTGCCTCCAGGCTTTGCCAAATATCTCCTGGGGAAAAAAGTCACCTGCTTGAGAACCATGAATTTAGATCTTGGTTTTTGTTGTTGTGTTGTTGTTCTTGTTCGACTTACTACCATTATTTTTTAGACTAATTCATAGGAGATATTGTATTCTTTTGTAAGTTCTCTCTTACATGGATGATGACAGCCATCGATGAACATTTTTTTGTTCCATAAAGTCACCAAGGGTTGCAAAACGATGACTTTCTACCTCTGTCCACCCTTATGTTCTGTTATTGTGTGTTTGTTTGTTTAGCTGGCATACTTTCATTAAGGGAAAGTTTCCCACTTTATTTGGTTAGTGTGAGACACAGTGCATATAATAAAGTCAGGATGATGCTTTTATTTCCCACTACCAGTGTAAGAAGAAGAAGCCCTAGAATTTTTTAAAGGTGATCGGAACCGGTGATTTTTGTTTTGTTTTGTTTGCAGTTTTTTAGGAAATTGTTTACTGTAGTTTTCCATTACCGTTTATCCCCTGGTACCCTCTTCCACCTGCCCCTCCCCCTACAATCACCACACTGCTGTCTGCATCCGGGAGTTCTTTTTCCTCTTTGCTCGATCCCTCCACCCTCCACCCTGCAGAGCTGTCAGCCTGCTCTTTCATAATAGTGGATTCCAAATGAACTATACTTTATTAATTATCATCCATGGCAGTTATTATTCCTAATGATGATCAAATTATCTCAGCTTTGGCCAATACACCAGTTGGCCAATCTCTTCAGTTGGACTCCCAATTCCTTTAGTTTTAACATGACTAGAGAAGTTTCTGATGCTATCCTTGATTTTTCGTGTGAAGAGATTTTCCAGGTTCACCCCTTGAATCCCCTGCCTAGGCCTAGAATGAAGCATTTCTCCAAGGAGATTCCTTTTATTTATTTATTACTTCCCTTTGTCTATTACTGTTTAACTGCTAATTATATTTTATTTCCTTGAATTTCTAATAAACATTGTTCATACTGCTTAGTTGAGATAGTAAGAAAATGGAAAAAAAAGGTCATTTTTTGTAAGTCTTGTTTTAGCATTTCCTAAGATTGTAAAGATATTGAAGACCAGGCAGTGAAAGACAAATACCATATGGTCTCACCTGTAAGTAGGACCTAATCAACAGAACAGACAAGTAAGCAAGATACAGCCAGGGACATTGAATTTAAGAACAAACTGACAGTAACCAGAAGGGTGGAGGGAGGGGAAGAGTCATCAAAGAACATGTGTAAAAGACACATGGACAAAGCCAAAGGGGGGTAGGATCGAGGGTAGGAAGTGGGGATGGCTGGGGTTGGGGGGAAATGGAGACAACTGTACTTTAAAAACAATTTAAAAAAAAGATATTAAAGACCAATCTAGTATCATCGTAGTAGACTACCTTGTGAATAGCTGATGTAGAAAAATGGTTACTACATACAGGCATAAATGGTTTCTGGTTGAGTTTTATTAGTGACATTAACATATGTGCCATCTGAGATATCAAATGGACATATTTTCACTAACCTGCATTTTTTCCCCCACCTTGAAACATGTATGCAAAGGAAGCCACCATTCTGAAAAGGACATAGCTACTTTTTGTTAAAGGAACCAAAAACACATTAAGCAGAGTAGGTATGATTTCAAGTAAAAATACAGCTATTTGTCCACATTAAAAAAGAATAAGAGTCAAAGAAAATCACATTAATTTGCACTACCTGTAGAACAAATTAACCAATGTTGTGACCATCTGTGAAAGACACCGGGGCCACATAAGACATGGAATTATTTAATGTGTTAAATCCATTTAAAAATGTTTGTATCCTGTTAGTTCTAACATAATTACTATGTTAATTTCTGTGTGTTTTGCATATTAAATAGAGCAAGCTCTGGGAAGCTAATGGCCACTATGTCAGCTTTTTATTAAATCACAAAATAAACATGCACAATCCTGCCTCCAAAGATAATTAGTTTCCTACTTCTGCCAAAGCTTAAATAGTGGGTATGCTTTGAAGATCTGACTTGCATTTGAGGTGAGAGTAGGCACGTGGCAGCGTCTTCATTCTTCAGAGCATCCTCAAGTCAAGAGCATTTTCAAAGGGGAGAAAATTCAGAAGTCTTGCTATGCTACCCTTCATTTTTAGCACCACACAGTTATAAAATGAAGGGTTAGGGCAGACAAATATAAAACCAACTTTCAGGGTGTAAAAGGTTTCAATCACACTGGGAATATAAAAGGCAGGACAGTCCAAACTGCATGGCTTTTAAGTAGAAATCACAGAATGGTGACCCGGAAGTCCCGGCCTGTTCCAGAATATGTATGAGGAAGCTAAAAACTAATTCCACCAAAACAGCACCAAAAGCAAACCGAGGCCTGATGATAAATATATATACACACACACTCTCTCATCTTTTAGGTTTTTTTTTTAGTGGGGTGATAATGTCTAGTTTTATTTTTATTTTTAATTCTAGGAAGGCAGACGATCTCAGCTTCTAATGCTAAATAAAAAACATTTATAATACAAAATAATAATATATTTTATTGAATTTTAATGCTTTCTAAAATATAAAAATTAAAATGTTGATTACATATTTTAAATTGTATTATTATATATTAAATTATATATATTAAATTGTATATATTATATACAATTAAATTATATATATTAAATTATATATATTAAATTGTAATGGTTGATTGTTTAAATAACATAAAATACTTTTCATTTGCCATCTGCTACAACACCTTAATTTTCACACTTACTCGATCTATTTTTCTTATCTGATCTCAGAAAGGAACCCTGCGTGATGAAGTAAGGACAGGTACGCACACATTTAACAACATGCACCCTGAAGTCCACAGTCGTTAAAGAAAATGCACACGGGGCGAAGTTAGCTGGTGGCCAACTAAGGACACATCCCAGGCCTCCTTTCGCCTGGCTCAAAATCTGCTTCACTACGCAGATGGCGACTTCCCTAAGATCGCTGGGTGTAAGTGCTTTTCTCCCTTCTGATCCCAGCCGCCTTCCTTTGCTGGTTGCTTGCCCTTGAAAACTCTCCAAAAGGCAGCAGGTGAAAAGCCAGTTTTCAGACCGATGTGCATCTCCACTGCCTGCGATGAGCTCTCCACTTTCCAGGTTTTACGCACAATTTCTACATATATGTATCCCAAAGCCTTTGCGTTTATTAAACAATGTTCATCAACTTATGTTGGCTCAGGATCATTACTGTTGTATGCATTCTGCAGCCTTTCTCGAGGACGGCATGGAAAATTAGCTGCCCCTTTTCCAGTAATTCCAGACAATTCGTAGCACCGTTGATACTTGAGTTTTCCATAGAAACTCTGTAGAGGCATTCCTTAGCTGCATGACTTCTGTTCTTCACTCAGGTTCCTGAGCTGGAAATGGGGAGAGCATCTTTTTATTGAATCTCTTGAAAGAGTTTAAAAGACGAATTAGGCAACCAATCTGGCTCAAGACCTAGCGATTACTAATTACTTAACACATGAGGGTCTCCTTTACCTCTGTGTCCTAGCTCAGCTCTTTGAATGCTGTGTTCACACACACACACACACACATGCAGAGTAAATCACTTTTTATCAGTCATTAAAAGTTGCCAAATAAGTAAATTTCCAAATAACTACTGACTACATTATTCTCATCAACGCGTCCTCAAATATGTCAGCATAGCAGGACTAAGACAGCAAGATGCAGGTTTCATCCCGCTCCTTTGTCCAAGGGCTCTCGGTCACGTAAATGCAACTTCCTCCTTCTCTCCGCTGCTGTGTGAACCCTCTGTCCCCAGACGTGGTCTCACTGATGCCCCCATAAGGTGTCACAGAGGTGTTCCTTCCCAGAAGTATGGAGTTAAAACTGCAGACCGGCCTTTGCAGTCTCCCATCACTCACGTCTGCTCTTGCTCCACTACCGTTAAACATAACGCTGTGACTAAACATCATTTTTAACCTCTGGACAAGTTCTTTCTCACAGGCTTTCTGCTATCTCCCATAAATAAGCACCTGACAAACCTTCCCCACCGGCAGCTTAGAGGGAACAGTAAGTATCCTGAGTAAATGCAGTTCAGGCTTAAGCTGTGGACACACTTTCTAAGTCTCCCGCGTCATTCACAGGTGACGCTCACGACTCATATTGCAACATGCTCGTGGAACCTGTGGAGTGGCCAGCTGCCCAAGTTTATCGGGGACTGGGGCACTGCTGGGACATGGGGCCGTCAGTGCTCAAAGAAGAAAAGTCTGGGACAAACCAGAGCAAGTTGGTCACTGTCTGCTGGAAATGGCCACAAAGTCAATTGTTTGAATGCTTAATACTTCTGTATCTGTTTGATGAATCATATGTTTACCATGTAGTTCTCATCCTCCATCATGCCTTCCCCAGGATGTAAACTCATGGAGGACAGAGACTGTATTATTCATTCCTACCAACCATGTTAGTCACAGGGCAGGTTCTCAAAAAGAGGTTATTGAAGGAAGGAAAGTAGGGGGGAATGGAGAGAGGGAGGGAAGGAGAAATGAAGGAGGGACAGAAGGAAGAAGAAAGGGAGGGCTGAGGAAGTGCTTGTTGATGCGTCTCTTTCGGCATCTACAGTACAGTTACTGGGGACGTACCCACACACGGGTGGAGAGGAAAACCCTGGAACCCTACGATATTTTCCTGGGCTGCAGACGGAAGGTGACTCCCTGAACTCTAGAGCATTCCTAAGCCAGTGCTTCCTGCAAACCCTTGATACCGTGACTGCAAGTACTGAAAGACGTTCAACATTGCAAAAAGGCAATTTGTATTATTCGAACATGTCATAGGTGATAAAAATCCCACTTATCTCTATCTGCCATTGTATAAGCCTAAAAATTCGGCCTGATAGATAATCATTGCTAATGCTTTCTGTTCAAACACACACTGCTTATCTCTGTCATGTCATTTTCTTCCGAGTGACACGTTCAATTCTGTATTACGTTTACTGCAGCCTGTTTCCCCTGGGACCTTGACCGAACGTTGGATTGTTCAGGCTAATTCTAAGAGAAAGCGATTTTGTGGGATTTGATTACAGGGGAGATGATGGTCCCAATGCAGTGGCATGGCATTCGCAGCATCGTGGCATCCATGGCCTTTCAGTGCTGGCGGCTGAACAACTTGGATCTCGGGTCTTGGATCTCTCTGACAGATGGGCCAAGCTTCAGCCACACAATATCCTTATCTTTCCGTCGGCGGCCTGCCCCACCTTAAACTGGCAAAGGTGGTGACATCTGCGTTATCTATTTGCCTGCTCACTGCAACCCACAAAAAAACTTTTCACGGAATATCCTCTGTGAAGCCACCCGTCCAAAGCAGTCATCCTTTGTCCAAACTCATTGTGGTTTTCAGTATCTGCATTGAAAGTATTATCTCATTCCGTGTTACTCACTGGACTCTGAAATGCATGAGGACAAAACCACTCATATGCATCTTTCAGCCCTTGTCATTAGCACAGTGCCTGCTTCAGAAATAGAATGAGCTCATGTTTATTAAACGAAGGCCAGCAAACAAAGCCGCATGAGTCTCTGTAACAACAGGAAGCCAACGAAGATATTATTCATTGTAAGGTATAAAAATACTAATGGTATTTTTACAAGCTTGCTTTTACTCTTGTCCATCCTTGTACTTATAATTTTTATCATTGTTACTAGATTTTTAATTTTTTCAAAGTTAATCTGCTATTATCAAAAGAGCACTTTGAGTGCGCCTATGTTACGTATTTTTGTTGTAAATCAACTTTTAAGATACAAAGCAAGACACATAGAAAGAAACTTGCACCATTTCATTTTCGGGGAACTCACTGCAGACGGAAGGATTTTTCTTGAGCCTGCCCTGTTGAACAAGCCGTCACATGGAACGGCCCTGGTAAATGTTTTGCAATCTCCTTCCAAAGTTGACTTTTCGAATTTACTGCAGTACCATAAAAATTACGGACATCAGGCTCAGTTTGTTGCCATTTGAACAGTTAAGGTTTTACACATAGATTTTGTGCTACAAGTCTTCAAAGAGGTATTAATGTAAATAAACCCTATTTTTACATAAGTGCTTCTTACATCTCCCTAAGATTCAAAAGTGCCCATGTCACATATTAGCAGCGTGGCCTTGGGCAAGCCAGCAAAACTATACGAGCTTCAGTTTATTCTTTTGTAAACTCCTACAAATGATAACTCTAGTGCAAGGATTCCTGAGCATAAAATATAAATTTTATTGCAGAGTATCCGTTCTCAAGGATATCCAGTTTTACTTCTTTCTCCTTTTCCCTCCATTTGTTCCTTGAATTTTATACACCCTATTTCCCCATGAATGTGTTCTAACATTTTCCCTGCCTGGGATTTGGTATCTCTAATATGTTACTGAGAAAGGCAATCTCTGGCTAATTTCCCTTTTATTTTGACCAAGATGTGTTCCTTTTCAGAGTCTAGTGGTTGCTTCTGCCTTCTTAGATGCATCATCAGGCTTTCTATATACAAGAGACATAAACGCATTTTTGTTCATCTGTTATTCCTGTCCTTTCCTGTGCTGCACAGTTTAGTCTTTATTATCTCACAGTAAAGCTATTTTAGGAGAGTCAGTAGGCACTATCATTGCAAACAGTTAATTTCTTATAATTTTTGCTAGTTTGTATGCCTCTGGAACAGCAAAATTATTTGCCAACCCATAGGGCTTGCCCTGTGCTGGCCCTAGTCAGTTTTTAACATTTTATTTTATTTTATTTTTGATTGTTCAAGTACGGTTGTCTCCATTTTCCCACCTCCCACTCTCAATCCCTCCCACCTTTGGCTTTGTCCATGGAACATTCTATTTTTGAACACTGACCACGTGATAGTTCTGAAAGACTAAGGATATGAGCCTGAAGATACACATGTGTGCACATGCGCGCACACACACACACACACACACACACACACACACACCTTTTCTGTGCTGGCCTCTTAAATATGGCCTGAGAAATGCAAACTAGGGAAATGTCATTCTCTTAAACAGAGGCGCTGATGGCTGTCACAGACCCATCACTTAGGTATGTATTCACAGAACCAGGTCTCTGTAGAGTCAGCAAGCGTTCTAGAGTCATGGGGTTCAGTTCTAGAAGGTTCAGTTCTAGAAAACGAAGCGCAGACTGGGAACAGAACTGGCTGATGACACACAATCTCCTACTAATTCACCCCCAAACGACAGCTATCTCCTCTGCGTCCTCAGGGTGTATTTTCCCGTGACTCTTCTCTTTTACTGAAGACAGTGGCAACCTTACATTCTGTTATCCCTTGTGGAGGGCCTCTAGGTTATCTGACAGTTTTGATCTTTAGAACAGCATACAGCATTGCCATTTGTATCCTCATCAAAACAACAGCAGTAAAACGTCAGACCAAATGTTCCGTCTTAAGTCAGACGGGAGAGGCAAAGCACAATTTCATCATTGAGTAACGTTTAGTGAGCATCTACTATTGGCCAGGCATTAGTGTAGATGCTGGGGATACGTTGGTGAACAAGATTAAAACAGTCCCTACCTTCAGAGGGATTGGATGTTAGTGAGGGTGAAAAAAATAGGAAACAAGTAAATAGATACATTAAGTGTTCATTATTGGATGAAATGAGCACGGCGAGGAGATCATGAATATAAGAAACATTAAGTTCAAGCTGTCAGTAAGGGAAAGCGAAGCTGGTAAATAAAGGTTTAAAGGGAGTCAAGCTTACGACCTTCTGGGAGACGCAAACTCCAAAGAAAGGAGAGCGGAGGCACGCATGCGCTCAGCAGTGTCCAATCTTCAGTTTCCTAGCTCGCAATGCAGCGCTCTGAGCTCACCGCTGATGGTTTCCCGCACCCCTGCTTCGAGAAGGCATCTGTAGATGAACTCCCATTTATATGAATCCCGTATTTATCGATATTTCAAACCCCCATAATGACCCACTGCATTCACTACGCACCACCCTCTGGCGGTCTGTGCGGCCACAAGGCTGGAGGACGCAGCGTTTGCCGTTTATCTTCCGACACTGTTGCCTGCCCAGCGCATTAACGTACGGCCCAATTAGTTAGAACATGGCACTAATGAGGCCGGTTGTAAATTCAATTTTTGCACGGGCTACTTAGCTCTTTATTTCGTTCAGGCCTGAGGCTCGCTCTCCAAGTGATCACAGTCTCACTCGCCCCCTTCCAGGTCTGACTTTTTGGCTGTACCTCCCCATCTACTTTGGACCCGTTCCCATCACAGGACCTTCCACAGAGTAGATGTTCCATGAAAAGCTGCCCTGTCCGTTTCTTTCTTGTGTTCATTATTGACAGAAGTACCTTGAAGGAAGCTGGTTTGTTGTTCATCCTGTATAAAGGTCTCTCTGAACTACTTTTGTGGAAAACTTAACCTTTCTGAGAGACTGGATACTCGAAGTTCATAACTGTGTAGCGTCCCTCCTCTCTCCTTTACAAAGCATTTGCTCAGCCCGAACTTTTAGGTCCATGGCTCATTGCTACTCATTCCTCACGTGGTCAGATTCACCTGTGCTTCAAGGAAATTTGGAAAGCCTCTTCCTCGGTGAGGGTGAGGCTGTTCATGATTCTGCCTCCTTCCTTCAACTCCCATTAGAGGCTGGTA
>PVKM010050222.1:0-10751 GCA_004027735.1 Carollia perspicillata
AAGGCGTTCATCGGCCGACGGGTGTCATCAGTCCGGGGGAGCTGACTGCAGGCTCCCTCGCCACCTCCTGGCCTCTCAGTTCAACTCGTCCTTCCTCAGGGGGCCCTCATCGGCCTCAGGCTCCAGCCAGCCAACTCGGGGAGAGAGGGAAGTTTCTGTTTCCTACTAGTTCAAAACCAAAACAAACCGTAACTCCGGGGAACCATGTTTTGTCAGCCTGGAGGTGGTCAGCCTCTTTGGAATCAGACGAACTAAGTGGGCCAGGGTGGGGACCCCCGGGGCTGCAGCCAGCAAGGGCGCTGTGGCTGCCGGGCAGTGGCGACACGTCCGTGTCTGAGTCTTCATAGGAGTTCTGCTTTCTCAGGACCCTGTGTCTCCTTAACCAGCAAGAGGATGGCCTGGGGCTGGAGCGCCTGGGCTGGGGGTGGGCGTGGGCTGGGGGGTGGGGAGAGGGAGCTGGAAGACTTGACCTTCCGGGGTTGAGGACACATGGGTGTCCCTACCCAAGACCGGGCTTGCGCTGTCCTTGGTGCTGAACGTGGAGTCTGTCCTGTCCTCGGCTCCTGCGCATCCGTCACTGTCACGTCCTTTTGGCACCAATGAAAGAGGACACGTCGGATCAGGAAAGTGATGGATTGGGTTTTGTGCGTCCTGGGGTTGAGCGGGGAGAGCCGCTCACTCCCCGAGTGTGCGCAGACCTGCGGCTTCGCCCAAGGGTGGGCCTGGGGATGACTCAGTCCCTCCCTCCTCCTGAAGGCCAGCCAGTCTCCAGGAGACTCTCGTCCCTCTGATCACCAGCCCTGTGCTGCAACGACAAGCCATGGAGTGTGGACATTGGAGCCCCCGTTTCTCCAGCGCCATCAAGCGAGCGTCATGGACATAGGAGTACGAGAAAGAACCAAATGACTTTCCCCCAGAGTCTATTATGTGCTGGGTGATTGTTCACTTGGTTAAGTTAATGTCTGAGTTTTATTTCTTGAGTTGGCCTATATTAAAAAAAAAGACTAATGAGACTGAAATTTTATGGTAGGCATATGGAAAAGCAAATAGCAAATAACTCATCTATGAAATTGTTATAAGAGAAGTTATTATAGCCACGATTAGAGCAAAACGACCCTATTTAACGCTCGATGGTCAGGGAGATCCAGCCGAGGGAGGGAATGTGTTTTCCTTAAAAGAGGCTCCAAGGCGTGCGTGTCAGCAGGGTCTCCCTCACGCACAGTCACGTGTCTGAACGGCGTGAGCGTGACAGAGGACCGGCCGCGGGCGGCAGCCGCAGGCCTCTCTCTCTGAGCTCAGCCCAGCGGGCCTGGGACAATGCCGCTTCACTCGGTGTGACCTGTGTGCAGTTCCGTTCCTGCCCACGCCCACAGGTGTGCACGCTGGGGGACCAGTGTGTCCGAGCTGTCCCAGTGCGTGACCCAGGGGTGGACGGAAGGGTGTCCCATCCAGGGGGGTCCCTTTTGTCCCCTGGGCTGCCAGGAGAGGGTCTGGTCACCCACAACCCTGAACCAGAATAAGTGGGTTGGAAGAGAATGATTTTACTTGTTTTTATGAATCTTTTTTGAACGGATGTACAACTCGCATTGATTTCAACGCTGAACATCAGGCGTGCTTGGGGTGTTGATTTAGAAGTTCAGTGGTGTTTCTGTGACCGTGAATGAGCTATAGGAGCCTAACTCTTGTTTCTGTCGTTAGCCTGTGGTCATGTTGGTTTCCACGTCGTTTTGCGTGAAGTTGAGATTTCCAAGAAGCCCTTGGCTACGTGAAGTGAGAACTTCACGTACTTCATGTAAATTAGGGGCTCAATTAGACAAGATGGGTTTTGTGGTAATATCATGGATATTTGGGGTTTTATTTACTTGGTTTTTATTTGGGTTTGAAGAATTTCTCTGTACTTCAACCTATTGGAAAGCATCTCTCTGTGAGAATCAGAGTTGGGAGTGCTTATTCCTATTTCAAACTCAGGTGCAGCACAAATGAGGTACTCTGAGAGCCTTTCCCAGTCCTGCTCAGCGGCATTCAGTGGTGTGACATTTCTTGTAGGGCAGAAGCACCACCAATAAACCGCTTTCTGTGTAAGATGCACACTGTCCCCTCAGCGCGGCTCATGTTTTGCCTTCACATGTTAAAGATAAGAACCGAAACCCTCACAGCGCGGTCTTCCACATTACCTTTCTTTGCAGGGAGAAGATGCTTTTACAAGTCAGCTCTCACTTGACTGAGTTTTTCAGAGGTTTCCCTGCGCACTTGCCGACTGGCAAATTTCCAGTTTGCTCAGTGTTGGAAGTCAAGTGGTATTTTCCCATACACTGAGTATTTCCCCCGGAGGTCAAAGGTAAATGTGGCACATATGTCAAAATATAGTTGGATAATTTATAGATACACACCTATTTTTATGGGTATAGAAATAGATATATATAGGGGTAGGGGAAGAATTTCCTTTTGGAAAATGAGCAAGCAAGAATCAGTCTATAAAGAGTGAGATATCAGGCTCTGGGTACAGAGCGATATTCATAATGCAAAACGTGGAGAGGTTTCCGGTCGTATTTTCTGAGACAGGGGTCTCGGAAACCCGCGGTTCAGCTTTGAAACACGGAAAACAAAGAAACACCTAAATGTCAAGAGAGGCATCAACGCAACCACCACCTGGGGGGGCCCGAGGGGACGCCTGGCTCTGCCAGGGTCTTCCTCCAGGGTTAGCGAAGTGTGGGCGTCACCCACTGGCCCGAACATTCACAGGAGCAGCAGCAGACAGGGAGACACTCAGCTCCCGGGAAAGAAAACGGATGTAGAGAGCCGTTCTCTGTCTCTGCGCTGTGTTGATGGCTCCTGTGGGAGTAAAAATTAATTTTAAAAAGCCAACTGAAAGCCACTTCTACCATTAAAGAGAGAGACTTGTTTTAGAATGGGATCTCACTCAGTGTAAATTAAAACGAGATACCATTTACAGGCACCAGACCGGCAGAAGTAAAGGCACACAACCCTGGCGAGGCTGGCCACGTGTGGAGGAATGGGAGCTCCACGCACCGCCGCTGTTGGCGTTAGAGGGCCCGACTGCTTTGGAGACCAATAGGGTGTCTCCGCGGGATTCAAATCACCGCCGTCCGCGACCCTTGTCCGGGCCGTTGCCCTGGAGGAAATCGCACCGGGAGAAACCCAGGGGTGTTTCTTGCAGCAGGGGTTCAACGGCAAAACCCGGGCGAGGCCGCCGCATGGGACGGGAGTCACCGGCAGGCAGCTCCCGGTCAGTCTCGGGCCTTGCCTCTGCACCGCGGGCAGGGCGGCTGTGGGACGGGGCCCTGCGGGGGCCCCAGGGCTCAGCTCCACCTGCCATGTTCGCTGCTTCTCACAGAACGAACACCCTCTGCGCGGCCGTGCCCGGGGGTCGAGCTTCGCTCATTCTGGCTACTGGTTACAGGCATGTTTATTTTCTGTGCGTGTGCATTACTTTACAAAATCGACCCATTCCGATCACATTTTTTACAGTAGTGCAGTTTTTTTAAATGTCAGAAGCGGGAATACACCAAGCCAGGAGAGTATGTAGTGAATTATGAACTAGTGTGTTGCCTCCATGATTGGCTGCCTGTATGAATTAGTTAGTAAAAAATATAAAAATAGGTATTAAAAAATGAAAACACCATGTTATACTGTCGTTACAAATGAGCCATGTAAACTCAGGGAAGGGAATTTGGTCGTGTTTGGCAAAAATTATGGACGCAGTTCCCCTCAGAACCAGCAATCCCACTTCTGGAAATCTACCCCAAGTATCTTGGCAAAATAGAAAACAGCACATGTGCGAGACTACTCAATTTGTCGTCACGTCGGAGACAACCCACGTCCACGAGGAGTGGGTCGGTGGGATAAACAGTGGTGCGCCCACGCGTGGGGGAGGGAGGCACGCACCCCAGGGGCATCGCGAGTGCAGAGAGCAGCACCGCACAGCTGTGCTGGTGGCACCCTGCCTGGCGTGTGAGGAGGAGGAGGGAGGGGTGTGTGTGCACGTGCGTGTGTGTGGTGTGCGTGTGTGCTTCCTGTCCAGAAGCCACCCTGGAAACGTAAAGCAGAAACTAAGAACAATGCTCGTGGACAGGAGAGGGCGCCCCTGGGGGGGAGCCCAGACTGGAAGTGGAGATCTCCCTGGCTGCACTTCATTACAGAGCCCTGAGTTGTTGACACGTGTAACTATTTTACATATTCAAAGAGGTAAGTGAAAAAAGAGACCAATTGAAACAGATGGGGAGATTGAACCTCCGCTGGTAGCTTAGCCTCGGAGAGAGCAGTTTCTCCCAGTGACTTTCACACCCAGTGTCGGGTGTCGTCTGAGGACACACACGCGTCAACAACACAAGGAAACCCAGAGCCGCCGTCAGCGGCAGCCTGAGCTGTAACGTTGGTGTTACTTTGATATTATTCTACGAGTGATTTTGGAGAAAGCAAATAAGGAATGTATTAATGTTAGGAATCACGATTCCTTCCTCCTAAATTCATATTGGAAATGGCGATCTAAACTCATGATATTCTCGGCTCTTAAAAGTGTTTGCTGTAGACCCCGTGCACTTGAAAGGCCTGGAAGCAGTGACCCAGCGATGGACCCCCAACTGCCCGGGTTTCACGCATTAGGTGCCCCTTCCTGTTACTGGGGAGCAGTCAGTTCCCTGGAGAAGTGACTGGTGCCTACTTCGAACAAACTTGACTAGGCTAGTAAGCAAGGAGAGCCTCAAAAATTAATGGGGTCATGTCAAAATAATACAAGGATTCCACTGAATGATCTTCTGACGGCTGGGACGAGCTACTTCCATGTCAAACAGAATGACGACCCAGGTTGGCTGAAATGTGTCAGTTATAAAAAGGTGCGCCTTCAAAATATTTCCCAAGTAATTGGTCACCGTTATATACTGCTAGGCTACCAGCTCATGTTACATATATACGTGTTGCAAACTTACACTGTTACAATTATTACTTTATGTGAATTTATGTCTTTTAAAGAAGCTAAGAGAATAAAGGTTAGTAACTGTGTGTTTAGAGCTTGTTATATTAACTGCCTTTTTAAAATTTACCATCTCTGGTTCTGTTCCTTTGTTCCTGTGACTGCAAGTTGCCATCTGGTGAGATTCCTCACCCTAAATGTAGCTTTGCTCCCACACGCTCTTTGTCTTGCTCTCGTCACACGTCGTGCACTTCTGTATTTTACAGGCCCAGGAGGACATGTGTGTATATGTGTTTGTCTCCTCTTAGGCCAGGGGTGTCAGACTCATTTTCCCCGGGGGCCACATCAGCCTCGCGGTGGCCTTCAGAGGGCCGAGTGCAATGTAGGACCGTGTCCATGTAACGGCTCCTTAACAGTGAAGTGAGGGCTCGGCGCTGCCGCCTGGTAGAAACCAGGTGCTGGGCCGGATAAAACAAGGGGGAGGGCCGGGCTCGGCCCGCGGGCCTGGTGTTTGCCGCCTGTGTTGCAGGCAATTGGTTTTTAAATCAGCTAACAGAAGCAAGCAGAATACAGGTACATTTGCACTTTTATAATTACATAATCGCTTGTACGGGTGCTCTGTGTGTGTGTGTGTGTAGATTGAATTACCGTCTAACGTCACTTGCTTTCGGCCTGAAAATCTTTCCTCATTACTTACAAGACAGGTCTGCCGGCAACGAGTTCTGTTTTATTTATCGGAGATGTCTTCAATCCGACTTCACTTCGGGAAGATAGTTTTGCTGGATGTTAGGTTTCTGGTTGACGGCTTTTTCTTTGATCAGTGTGAGTATGTCGCCCACTGCCACCTGAAGACTTCACTGTTTCAGATGAGGACCTGTTTCCCTTCTCCAGCGTCCCTTGTACACCACTGGTCATCATCTCTCGTTACTTCCAAGATTTTCTCTTTGTCTCTCTCTTTCGACATCTGCGTCTGGATTTGGATCTCATTGGGTTTATCCTGTTCGGAGCGTATGAAGCTTCTTGGATGGACAGGTTAATTGTTTCAGCCAAACCTGGGAAGTTTCAGCCATTGTTTCTTCCCGTTCTTTCTGCTCTTTCCCCTCCCTCTGGTACCCCCTTTATGCATACACTGGTGCGCTCGAGGGAGGCCCAAAGCTTGCTGAGCCTGTTTATTTTTCTTGATTTTTAAAAATTCGTTTTCTCTCTGTTCTTCAGATTGAATGATTTCTCTCATCAAGTTGGGTGATTATGCTGCAAGTTCAAAGGTCCTGTTGATCCCCTCTGGTGACTTTTTCATTTTAGTTACTGTAATTTTCAATTCCAAAATTTCCACTAGGTTTTTAAAAATAATTTCTACCTCTGTATTGGTAGTCTCTCTTTGACAAGCCATTGTTATTATACCTCCCAATTCCTCTTTCAGAATGGTTTCTTTTAGCCCTGGCTGGTGTGGCTCAGTGGACTGAGTGCTGGCCTGTGATCCGAAGGGTCGCTGGTTCGATTCCCAGTCAGGACATGTCTGGGTTGCAGGCCAGGTCCCTGGTAGGGGGCGCTCGAGAGGCAACCACACACTGATATTTCTCTCCCTCTCTTTCTCCCTCCCTTCCCCTCTCTCTAAAAATAAATAAAATCTATAAAAATGTTTTTTTTTACTCCTTTGGACATACTTAAACCACTGCTTTGAGATCTTTGATAAGCCTGACATCTCGCTGTTTCATAGACTGTTTCTGTCTGCTTTTTTCCCTTAAGAATTGGTCGCATTTTCCTTTTTGTTTGCACATTTTACATTTTTTAATCAAAACGCTGGGTACTATAACTGCATTATAGCAACACTGGATACTGATTTCCCCTTCCTGTGTGCTCACTGTTTTCTTGTTCACATTTTGTGACTCAGATCGGCTATTCCAGGGTCTTCTCCCCTGACAGTGTGGCACCCTTGGTGTGACGTCTCGGAAGTTACAGCCTCAGCGATGCGCGCGGTCACCCTGAGGCGGCGGTGGTTTTCGCAGGTCTCTCGTCCTAACTTCTCTGCTGCTCAGTCTGTTGGCCTCTGTTGCTACTCCGCCAAGCTGCTGGGCCCCACTACCCCCAGCAGACTGCTCTGTAGCTGTCAGCGATCTCTAGGGGCTTAGACTCCCCCACAGCCTGATTTGATGAGGTTTGGACTCTTCTGAAGTTATTTTTTGAGGCCAATCTCAGGCCAAGAGGGCTATTCTTAGCTGCCTCTTTCGTTGATGAAGCAGCTGGTCTACTCTTTAGCTTATGGCTGTCACGGGTCAAAGAGCACGGTTATGTAGGGCCAGCCTCCCACTCCGGTCCTCAGGTTCACTGGTCGTTTCCAATGCTCTTCCCAGCCTGCCCTTCAGCCCACGTGACGAATTCCTCATTTCCGACACTGCCTTTCACCGTGGCATCTCCGTGTGGGTCATTTTTGTATGTTCTGCGTATTTCAATCTGCTATCCCTTCAGACATGTTACTCACCCTTCACACACTACTCTTTAGAACTTTTATCCCGGTTACTTTAAAGTCCCTGTCTGACCATTTTAGTAGCGAGGCTATTTTGGGGTCTTCTCTTACCATGTTTCCTCTCTTGATCATGGCTCACATTTTATTGTTTTTTTGTGCACCGTGTATATTTTTAAGTCCAGTATTTTGAGTCACATAATAGTATGTTCCTCTTCATTCAGGCTCTCAGAGCAGAATCCTGCCCGTTGAGCTGAATCTGGGCTTAACACACACACACACACACACACACCTTTTTACTTTGATTCAGCTCGCTACCAGCTTCCAGTGTTTTCGGAGTAGGTCGGGGTTCTCCCTCAGCATGGTGTGGGCTCTGGGCCCTGAGTGGTCTCTCTTTACATCTTTGGTACCGGCTTTCAGATCCGAGAGTTCTGTACCTGGCCGGCAGGTGCACGGGTCAGAAAGTATGTTCCAAGGGACCACCCTGTCCCTGCTTCTCTGTTTCCAGACTCTCCAACTTCCTTACACCTTGCAAAAGCTGGCAATGCCTCTAAGGGGCTTCTTCCAGCTCTCCCCTGCACCCCAGACATCAGCAGCTAGAAACTGGGAGCCCCCAGGATGGATTTCTCTTGAGCCCCCACTTTCTGAGGGCTGCTGCCTGTCACTTGGGCACTTCATGTCTTGGAGGTCATTTGGCTTTGCGGCTTTATCTGTGGGGAGGAGTCGCCAGTGGAGAAAAGTTCTCTGTGGCTGGGGCTGCCCACATGGTACTGTCACCTGGCCATCGATCGGAAAGCCATTAACATAGCAGCCCACTCCTGCTTCCTGTGCTTCCCCCGCTACTCCATCAGGGCTGCCACGCTCCTCAGATAACATTTTCCGTCGCTATTTCCACTCTCCGGGTTTCATGCCGACGTCAGTCATACGTACGCACTGCGCATCCACAGTGAGGGCGCGTTCCCTTGGAGAGGGAGTTGTCTCACGAAGCGTTTGTAGTTTAGTCTTTTCTCGGGGAAAATGGGGAAACTACAGAAGTCGCCGCCTTTCCTGTGAGAGTTACAGAAGGGCATCAGCAGGTTGTCGCCTCCCTTCTGGAAAAAGCTTTCTCTTATTCTTTTTTAATCCTCACTGGAGGGCATGCTCATTGATTTTAAAGAAGGGAAGGGAGGCAGGGAGGAGGGCAGAGGGAGAGAGGAGTGAAGGGAGACAGACAGACATCGATCGTGTTTCCGGTATGCGCGCCGACTGGGGATGGAACCTGCAGCCTTTTGGTGTTTGGGACACCGCTGCAACCAACGGAGCCCCGCCCCCAGGGTGGCAACTCCAACACCTGGATGGATGAGGAAGGGGCAGCGGCAGCTCGAATGTCTGTTTGATGGAGCCTCTCCCTACTGTGGTCCTTGTTTTCCTGACGTCAAATTTCAAAACTGTACAGCGGACAGTGGCTCATCCCAGGGCTCAAGCCCCTCACCCCCCGACTGTGAAAGGACACCGGGCTCAGGGCCCCGGGCCTCTGCAGCAGAAGGCGCCACGACTGCACTCTGACCTGGGAAGTCTGAGCCGGGGGAAGCCTCCCTTCCAGCGGGGCTACTGTTTTATTGCCGTGTGGTTGTGTGTGAAGTCCCAAAATCATGCCCTGTGTCAGGACAAGTCCAAGGGGCCATTTCTGTCACCACGCACCCTGGGCAGCTGCCAGGGCCCCCATGCCAGGACTCTGTTCGTGGGCTCCTGGGGCTGCAACATGTGCCGGACAATATGTTTGGCTGCGTCTTCTGAACCACGTTGGCAGTGTGTCCGGCTTGACCTTCCGCAGGGCACTCTTTCTGTGGCCGAAGAAGCCAGCATGTGTCATTTCCGACACGCTTGTGGCCCTGGTTCCCTGGGACTCCGTGCTGTCCACCGAAGTGACAGACCTGCTTCTCCCTGGGAGTTGTCAGGCTGTCTAATCAGATGGAAAGCTGACCTGTATGCACGACTGGCTCTGGCAGTTAGATGATGCGAAAACCCCGTTCGGCCCTGGCTTCCTCTGCCCGCACGGAGACCAGCGGCCACTGCCCTGCATGCTCTGGGCCTGTTGTCTCCTGGCTGGAGGGCTTTGGGCTGGGTCAGTTTCTGTGGCCCCTGGAGAAGGGGACTGCGGTGGTCGCTACACTCAGTGCTGCCTGGGAGACTCGTTGGAGACATAAACTGCACCCCAGGGGCTTCCCGTGTGCATCTGCGGACACTCGTCATTCATTCTCTCTTTCCTTCGTTTTCTCACCCCGTTGTACGGTGCTTCGACCAGGTTCCAGGCTTTATGCATGGCGCTGGGGTCATGGGGGTAACAGGAGACAGTCTCCTCCAACAGGGGCTTGTAGTCTAGAGGGAGAGACAAATGCTGAGTGAGAAATGACACACGGAATGTGTGAAGAAGCTCGAGGGACAGCTGGGCAGAGCAGGGAGACTTGACCTTGCCTGGGGCAGGGGCTGGGCAGAGCTGATTTCCCCGGGGAAGCAGCCTTTCTGGGAGACCCGCCCCTTCCCCCCAGACTAGTGACATTCCCAGGGGAGGAGCGAGATGGGGCGGGGGGAGGGAGATGAGAGAAAGAGGGAGATCTGTATGTGAAGGGGTCTGGACTTTATCCCCAAAACCAGGGGGAAAGAAGTCACAGGATATTAAGTCGGGGAGTTCAGTGATTAACTAGATGTGCCTCTCGAAGGGAGCCCTCTGGTGCAGAAGGGGCCTGTCTGGGACTGGGGCTGCAGAGTGGGGTGAGGGGGTTTGCAGTAATCAGAGCTGTGCAAGAGGCAAACTTCGGGTGGCTCAGTGGTGGAATCGACAGGGAGGGGGCAGGAGAGTGCATGCGAGTCCCCGGGCGCCCATAACGTAGCAGAAACGCATCGCCTCACAGTTCTGGGGCCTGGGAGCGTGATATCCAGGTGTGGACACAGGGCTCAGCCCCCCTGCAGGGTACAGGAAAGGGTCCCTGCTGCCGCCTCAGCTTCCGGTGGCTGCTGGCCGCCCTGGCACATTGCTGTGTCACCGGGACCTCTGCCGCCATCCTCACGGGCTGCTCCCTGTTGAGTCACCCTCTCCTTCCAAGACGCACACATCACTGAGTCTAGGGCCCACTGCGGTCCAGGGCGACCTCACTGTACCTTAGGTAATTACGTCTGCAAAGACTCAATTTCAGAATAAGGTCTCATCTTGAGCTTCTGGGCAGACGTGACTCTTGGGGACATGCTTTCACCCTCCGCCTGGAGACAGGAGGAGTGAAGGGTGGTTCTGGGTTCCCGCTAGAGCACTGGGTGGACAAGTAGGACACACGGACACTGGCACAGAGCCACCTGGGCCACTGAACCAGGAACACGTGTTGGTGC
>PVKM010050223.1:0-10762 GCA_004027735.1 Carollia perspicillata
CCCAGTGATGTGGTAAAGTAATTCCTCATTTACTTGTCTTCCATCTTTCTGGCAACTTTAGTTTAGGACCCAAAACTCAAACAAAACCACCCCCACACAACTAGTTGACATCAGCAGCCAAGGCTGTCATGTGATGCAGTTTTGTTGACTCAGGAGCTCTAAAAAAAGACAGAGAAGGTTTAAAAACAGACAAAAAATTTAAGAAAAAGAAAGGGAGAAGTAAAGAAGAAAGAGGTGTATATATGTCAAATGACAAAGCTGAAAGCATCAGCAGTCTAAGTTAGAGGAAGTGAACAACAGATCATTAGAATATTACAAAAGAAAATGGACGTAGACATAGTGAGATGCGCATGACTAAACATGGCAGCTTAGTAGCCTGAGATCATTCAGTGGGAAGCTTTGTACCCCTCACATCAATGACTCCAGTGGCTTACTAAAAAGTGCAATCTCTGGAGTTCTGAGATGACACTTGTATCATTGTCATATTCCCAAGGCTTGTCTGTATCAGTTATGGTCACAAAACAGACCATCCTAGAACTTAGTGACTCAAAATCACATATATTTACTACTTCTCATAAGTTTATAGGTTGACTGGGTGGTCCCACAGGTCTGAGAAAGGTTGGGTTGGTTTCAGATCTATTCACATGCATCACTATCAGTTGGTTGGATAAACAAAATGACTCAACTCTCCACCAGTCTCCCCATCCACCAGCAGGCCAGCCCGTGCATTTGTTTTCTTGGAGGTGGCAGAGATCCAAGGTAAGAAAAGAAATGTGCCTCTGCTTGTGTCCAGCTTGTTGTTATCCCATTGGCCAAAGCAAATTACATGGCCAACTCTAAGTCAGCACAGAAGGGTGCTCCCAAAGGATATGGATACAGGGAAGCTTAAAATATTGAGACCAGTGATGTAATGCACCTATTACACTGATATGGCCTAAAACTGTAATTACAGATAATTTTTTAAAAAACCTATTGCTAGTATAACCCTAATTGAAAATGTAGAGGATAATAGTGGACTGCTGATAAACATCTGATCAATTAATACAGTTAATTCAATGTTGAAGATGTGTCTAATATAAGCATTTGTGTGATAGTCAAGGTATGAAAGAATTCATACTATAGTGTTACAACTATAGAGTTCAATTTGCTGTGTTATGAGCAACACACTCTAACACATGTACTACACTTTTTCCTAGGGAAAAATAAAAGATAGAATGTAAAAAAGCTATAAATGTTGAGAAAGTTAAATATAGAATTGTTTGAAAAGAGTAAACAGTAAGTATTTTGATGGACCAGTATAACGCTTTTCATAACACTTTTTCATTCAAATTATAGGATATCAAAATTCAGAAATGACAAAATTTCAAATTATTTTCTTCCTTTGATATATTTTAGGTACATTGTGATTCACCTAAAGCTATTGGGTCACGGTGTGAGTAACTGGGTATACAACAATAAACTGGCTTCCTTTGGAAATTTTTTCCAAATTTGATCTTGGTGGAAACTTTAAGGGATCTCAAAAATTTCCAAGATGAAGTACCTTAGGGACTGTCCCTGGCCCCAAATTTCCAAGAAGGTAATGTAAATAAGTGTAAACAGTATTATTTATAGAAATGAATGCAGCCACATTTTTTTTTCTTTTAACCTAAAAGCAATGATGCTATTTAAAACCATCCCCCTGCTCTCTCCCTTCATAATTTTTCATTGTTCTAATCTAGGAAGCAGACCACTTTTCATGAAATATTATTAAAGGTGATGGATCATAACAATTCATCCCAGAGGCACTACCCAGAATTATTATGACCTTAAAGATGAAATTATTAAAGTCTGTGCTTGGGATTCAAGCGTCAAATGCCAAGCATAAAGGGAAACAGAACCATGTGGCCTTCTGATAGATTTACAGAAGTGATACAGGAGAAGCTGCTGAGGGCTCGGGATGAGGCATCCCTAAGAGGACCTCAGCACTAAAACAGCACAGGAGACGCCCTCATCGCTCTCCATACTCAGCACTTACTGCTGATGGGTCCACATTGTTAAGTGCCTGCTGGCCATTGTGATAATCACACTGTTTAGAAAGGACGCTAACAATAAGAATGGGAAACAGTTTTTCTTGAAATTGAGACATCTCAAGAAGGCTTATTTTAGCCTTTCATTCAGGTTTTCAAAGTCACCGAGTGCCTAAAAGATCACCCAGTTACAAATCCTTCATTCCACCCCACAGGAAATAATTTAAAGAGTTATTTGATTATTATTTACTGTATGTTCTTGGCAAAGCAAATGAACAAAGGCTGAAATTAGTTTGGGCTGGTGAAAAAGTCATACGTTTAAATAGCTTTTAAAGCATACATGGATAAATTCAGATTTCTCGCTTGGAGAAATGAGGGAACTTTTGAAGGTGGCATTTTTGGAGGCTGCTTTTAGGGATTGATAGATCAGCATTATGTGATATGGCTAGAAATGATGTGTGCATTGCGTGTGCGAACACAGAATAGTGACATATTCAGACTGGCTAGGTAAGCAGGCAGGTTGGGGCCAAAAATGAATGCTTGTACCAGTCATTTCAACATTAGGTAGTAGATAAGAATTCAGCATTTATGAGCAGAATGATAATATTATCAAAACTATCACTTGGGGAGATAGATCTGTATGTAGAAATGATTCTAAGGTCAAAAAATTCAATAGGAACTCACTAAAAATTCTGGTGTTGGGAGCATTTGTAAAGGAGGAGAGGGGAGCTTTTAGGACAGGGTAGAATTTACAGGTTTCATCAGCAATGGGGTGTGGGAGCCACTGAGGGGGAGTGAATACAAGATGCCCCCAATGTTTAGCACCAGTAAGGATGACTAACATAAACAGGGAGGACAGATGGAGGAGGGGTCTGTATGTTCGATTAATCACATACGGTGGGCATGTGGACCGATTGAGTAACTTGAGAAATCTGAGAGGAAGATCCAGTGCTTTGGAGAAGTAAGGTCAAGGCTGAAGTGATGGACTTGAAACTTTTATATATAGGGAAGTAGGAACTGAATCCATGTTATCAAATGAAATAACTGAGGGAAAATACACATAGAGAAGATTCTTTGAGTAGATGCTAAATGATAGATTTCTTTCCCTTTTTAAATTGCTTCCCAGGAAGCTCATTACAAAATTTAAAACCCAACTGCAGAATTGCCTCTTAGTTTAGGTTTTCTGATGTTTCTCTTGTACCCTATCCTTAAAACTTGCCCCCACTCCCCCTGCTGGTCTTGGGGGGTTTGAGGAGCTCGTTTATTATTTTTGAAATACTATATATTTCATGAATCCTAAGCTGTGCATATTTTTCACATTTTAATCTCTGAAATTGAGATGTCTTATAATCACTAGATGGTGAATCATATTCTAATTGGGAGCATGTGTTATTTTTTTGTGGTATATGCATATTATAATTAGTGATCTTAGAGTTGATTAAATAAGGTACTTCCTAATCTTCCCACTGGGTTTCCCTACTTGGCAATTTTTTTGTCCCCATGAAGCCTTTTATTCTCTCCCAAAGGGAAGGAACAATCTACTTGGGGATGGAGAATTGCAGACCTGAATGGGCATTCTAATGAGTCATGAATGGACAGATGAATACCCTTTCTGGGCTGATAAGAAAGAGAAAGGTAAGAATTGAGACTCAAGTACCCTGACTCCCAAATCAGATAAAAAATCCTGGGAGCTGGAGAAGCAAGATGTAGTAGAAACCCAAGTAGGATTGGGCCCCAGTACAAAGCAAGCTTCCTTCTTGCTCCTTGGGACACAGCTCTAGAAAATTTCAAGCCTCCTGGAGAAACCTCCATGGCTTTGGAACACGGCGCTAGCAGCTGACAAATGGCCACTGGAAGTACAGTGGTACCGCATCGTTATTCACTCTGGAACTTGTGATGAGTGTCAAAACCAGAAACCAACGCGTACCAAACTGTTCAGAGCTACTCTGAGACTGACAGGTCACCCTCCGTTTCTTCGCAAGAGAGGGGTGCCAAGTGGTGAGCAAGTGCAGAGTGCTGAAACGTTTTTTTCTCATCCAAATGTAACAACTACAGGGGTTGAGGAGTTCTGAAGCCAAAAGTCCTGAGGTATGACTATTTAAAATTGGACCTGAGCTACTACCCGTGTTTCTTTTACGTCCTACAAAGATCCAGAGGTTCCTGCATTCCCAGAAGAATGCCGGAATAAACTGGGCCCGGTGAGCACAGGAACCTTAAGACACTGGGATGGAAGGGCCCACTTTACAGTACAGGGCACTTAGAACCACCCAACAATGGGGACACCCGATGCCTCTCCCACTGCCAGGAGGACTGACCAGCTTCCCTTCTCACCCTGATGTCTTCAGCAGAAGAAAGCAGCAAAACCTGAAAGGGGAGGGAACTCTAACATGGGATTTGACTTTGAAGGAACTGGATATGCCTCTGAGATAAAGTGTTTTTTAAGCTGGAGGAGACTGAGTTACTTTGAATTGGCAAGATTTTTAGCCTTCTTAAGAAGTGAGAATACGAGACTTGAGTACAATGTAAATTCCATTATACAAAGTGTAATGGGAAATAAAAGATTTTTTGTTGTACATTTTAATCTTATCACAATGACATATTTGGGGGAGGTAAGGTGTGTAAATACTGAAAGTAACCTGGGGTAAAGAAAAAAAATTGGCTCTGAGTATAGCACTGAAATAGAAATGTTTATGGTAGTGCAGGAGGGTGAAACACCAGAGAAGAAATAATGAGAAAACAAGGAGTAACTTTCAGAAGCAGAGAAAAGAGGATTCAAGTGATAGATTCAGTCGGGTGTTACACAGACAGGTGAGTTCACTGGAGCGTCGGGATGAAGCCGCTGAATTTGATGAGAAGGAGCCATTTGGAATCTTTGAGTGTTGGTGACCCAAACACGGTGCTACTGGAATAACCGTCATTTTCATGAGATGCTAGTGCCTAACTCCATTGTCTTACAGACAAGGACATTTGGAGCCAGAGAAATCTCCCAGGAGCCAATTCGATTTGTAAATAGGATAAAAAGAGAAACAAGTACTTTTACATTTAGCAGTCAACCAGATTAGCCTATTTTGCATCATATGGGGGGAAAACTTTTGGGGGGCATGAATAAGCCCCCTGTGAAAGCAATGAAGTGATGGTCCCTGTCATTTATGAAAAAGGCAAAAAGTTTATTGGAGCGCACCCTGGGGAGCAAACACTCTGACAGGTGTTAGGTGTTTTCACTTTTTATTAGAGAAGTTGGAAGTTTAATTTCATTATTGATGTTAACACAGTTTTCTCTGTTTTGTTCAGAGGAACGCACAGAATCAGTGTGTACAAGCATATACAGCAATTCAGTTGGTGTTTGTGTCCTAGAATCAGTCATCTGATTGCTTCCAGACTACGGGCTCTCCATGCGCTCCTCTCGGCTTTGGCGGCCGGCTCCGTTCCCGGGGACCAGGTTTTCATGCGCCGTCTGCAACACCACTCACTACCGCAGGCTTACAGACCATGCAGAGTAACACTGTAGCAAATTGTTTTCATATTTTTAACAGACATAAAAAGGTTATTTCCTGATATGAAATTCTGAAAATCTGCATAAATATTTTTGTGTAAAATTAAATTAGTTATGTATTTTTTTCTGAAACTAGAAGTCGAAGTATCAAGAATGCCCACATAATTCATATACACATATATATAGAGAGAGACTTTTTTGTTATGCTAAAAGTCTTGAGAGTCAAATTATATTCTGTGCCATACACTTATTTAACCAGTATTGATTTGGCATTAGGTTAACTGTGTCTGTATGGATTAGTCTTAATTGGTGCTTGTGTATCATGCAAAGTTCTAGTATTCCTGTTTACTAGTCTTGTCATGTGGCAATACTTAGATGATTTTGCTCTATAACAGTGCGAATTAGGAGTATAAATACTTTATACATGGTCACATTTACAAACGTTTGCCAATACCACTTCACAATCTTGAAGGTATAATAGTGAATTATAATATCTGGAATTGGCTGAAGCAATTCCTAGAAAGCAATGTCAGATGTAAACTTTCTTACATGTGCCTAACGGAGTTCTCCTTTGAGCACTGATGAGTTTTGGCACAGGTACACTGTTCTAGTTTTCTATTGTTCTAATAATTTCCACAACTTTTACAGGAAGTTAGCTTCTATGGCATAGTAGAGACATGGCACTTACTGATGAGGTAACTTAGATGTAGAAAAATTCCGCAGAATTATTTGTCTAGCCAATCACAACTTCTGCTGATGAATTTGTTGACAGAGAATTTTTTCCTAGTGCATGCACTTGTTAAATTGCTAATGCACTATTTTTGCTGCAGCTCAAACATGTCCTAATGCATCACGAAGCAGAGTTGTTAACACCAAGCTCATTTACTTGTGATGGTATTTTATAGCAAACATGTTTAAGTTGTATTATCAATGGTTACACTCTGCCTTCCTGGAATGGTAATTTTTGTGGATTTGTAGTTGCTTTTGTCTGGCCAAAAAAGTTCAATATGTGAAGTAGAAGTATGTTAGTCTGTGGTTTGGGGTAACACCTTGTCTATACATAAAGGAGACAAACACAAAAGACACGACTTTCTTCCATGGACTCTGTGCTCAGAAGTGTGGGAGTGAGCTTTTGATGCTGTGTGGTTTTGCTGCCTCAGTTTGTGTTCTGGAGTTTCATACTACTGTTGCTGGTCTGCGGTCCATCTCGGCTTCCAATTTCACCATCTGCTGCATCTCCTTCGCCTGTAACATCAGAAACATGGCCTTACATGTTGAAATCCTGTCTTGAAGGCAGGTAGCATCCCTGGCCTCTCTCTTCCTGTAAATTTGATGCTGTCCCTATGTCCTTGCTATTCAAGGAGTGGTCCATGTCCCAGCAGAATCAGCCTCACCTGACAGCTTGTGAGGAAGGCAGAAACAGGGATTCCACCCCAGACCGACTGAGTCAGAATCTGCATCTTAATATGATCCTCAGGACATTTTTATATACATTAAAGTTGGAGAAAAATAGCCTACACAGCGCTGCAAAAGCCATCTGAAAAGAGGCTGAGCCAGTCACTTGATATTTAGGCTGTCATGTCAAAATGTTTGCTTGATTTAGTTTCTAGAGATTGACATGTTACCTTGACTGTGTGTAGATTATTTCATCACTTTTAGAATAAGTACTGCATATGCACAATTTATTCATCAAATACCCTGAAATTTAATTAAAAGTCAATTCTTTGGAATTTAGCTGATGGAGAAGTTTAGAAGGGAGGATATCACATTGGTTTGGCTGGAGTATCCTGCAAACAGAACATTCCAGGAATACGTAGGGCCCCCGGAATTCTACTGTCCAAACACTATCCCTACAGCTTTCATTTCTCTGGGGTAACTAATTTTTTTTTGCCAGATACCCCAGGAAATATCATGAATTGAGTCTGTCGCTAAGACCACCAGATGGTTGGGAGGTAGAAAGAAGGCAGTTGCGGGCCAGGTTCTGGTGACAAGTAATTGCTTGGCAGTACGGGGAAAAACAACTGGTTCATTTCAACTTTTACTTTCCATCTGGATGCCTGTGCCCAGCCCAATGCCTATATCTTTGGGAGGAATAAAGTGCCCCTCTCCTCTTTTAGTGACACCCGCTCTGAAACAAAAGACTTAAGAATGGAATCCTGGATATATGAAAATAGAACTCAGAGGAGTGTCCGAAGTTCTTGGTGTTAACATTCATGTCTACGTAGCTATTGCAGCTAAATGGACAGACAGCAGGAGTGTTTGGTTAACTCAATGGATCACACTATGAACATGTAAATATCCCAAGCAAAGTCCTGTTATAAGTTAGTTTAACTCATGGACCATACAGTGATTTTCTTATTTTTATTTTTAGATTGTGGATTTAAATTTCACTTTGTCGAGGATGGATGTAATAATGCCAAAGAATTACAGCTCTCTGCTTATATTTGGGATACATGGTTTCCTCTACCCAGATAATTTTGTGGCTGAAGTATAATAATACTGTAATAGAGAAATGAAAAAAATAAAGAAAAATATACAAACATGAAACTATGACAAACGGTATTCATAAAAGATGACAGTGAAACATTATCAGTAGTAAAAATTAAATATATTTTATGTTCAGTAAATAGTAATAAAGATTCCCTATGCATCTCTCTTTAGCATTTAAAGATAAACTGAGCACAGTTGAGAAGGAAGAATCATATAACACTAAAAGATTATTCCAAGAGCAGGTGACCATTTATTCCCAGTGGCCAAGGACAATTCCAGCTTATGCCTATAGTCCTGGCAATTATGAACAGCACCTCCTTTTGTTCTCAAACTGTAAATTATACGGTCACCTTACTTATGAGGGGTGATTAGAGTCCTTGGCAGACTGGGTCTAGCAGAAAGCATAACAAAGGTCACTGTAGAATGACATTATATTATATAATATTCCTGCACACAGACCATAAACTCTCTATGATTAAAAACCACCAATGAACTTTTAGTGGGGCGCATTAAAAATTCACTGCAGTCATGTGAGTGCGTGTGAAAGATCTGACTCTGACCCAGACTTCGCTGCGGTAGGTCCAAATGACAGCATTCCATCACTATTCTTGATGTCGAAGTGTGTCTTCCCTAGCCTGACTTGAGTTTCCCAGGTCTGCAATCGGAAATGCTGCTAAAACTCCATCAGAAATAATCATGGAAAGATTTTGGGCATTTCAGTTTGAATCTAACATCAGAAACCCAAGCATGAAATCATCCAGCTTTTAAATCCAAACCCTTGAGAGAGTAATTCGTTTATGACCAGCTGTGAATCACACATGGAGACTACCCCGAGAACACTGAGGTGGTTGAGAAGGAAAGCAATGTCTTGCTTATCAGAGTTTTGGTCCTACCTTGAGTTTGGGACACTGCATGACAGGATTTCAAAAGCTGTTTGTACAAAAATAGTAATGTCAAAATTGAGTCATACATATAAAACAAAGAAAACAAATGAGTACTGAGGTGAACTTGAGAAATGAATGCAAAAACCATATACAGAAAAGCAAAAAGCTAAGAATAAAACATGTATACAACCGTCAGTGACAAACTTTCCCCGAGTTGATCTCAACAGAAAAAAAGAACAAAACAAACAACCAATGCCTGTTACCCCAGCCTGTACCCCTCTTCTGCGGTGGTGCGTAGGGAACCCCTCCCTTCAGCAAGATCCCTCGCTTCTCCTTATTGAATGATAAGGTTCATGAGAAACCCAATTCTCAAAACTTGGGCGTGAGAGTAGCGGAGCTGTTCATGTTCGAAATGGTACATGTTAAGATGGGGATGAGATACCGTGGGTCTGGGAGGTTTATGGGAAAACATCAACAGAAATATGGAGTTTTAAATGAGTAATAGGCTGACCAAGTAGATAAGGCTGTTAGGTTGCTTAAAAAGAACTCGTGAGCTAGGATCCAGAATCTGGACCAAAATATATTAAACTGTGAGTTGTTTTTGCTACTGCCCTCAACGCTGGTCTAGCTAACTAAGTAGACGCACCCCATGCTTTGCTTTGGGGGGACAGGGAGAGTTTATAAGAGCAGGGTCACAGAAAAGCAGTGAGAAACCTGAAAGGGAGATATTATGGGAGAATGTTAAAATGAATTTATCTTTGGTTTAGAAGCAGAAAGGGTTTAGGGCTTAACAAGGGTTGGGCAGATTATTATAAATGTTTGGGGTTGTCTGGAGACAGGAAACTGTTTTCTGTCGATGAAAGATTTAACTGATTACAAAGGGAGCTCTCCTACGTCGTTCCAGACCTTGTCTTCTGAGGGAAAAGAACTGACTCACTGTTTGTACCTCTTGCACTGTGCCTGTGAGTGTTGAAGCACAGTGAGTAACTGAATTGAGGGCCAAAAAACATACTAGAAAGATGTGACTGAATTTGTCATGGACTAGGCCATAGTTGTAAAGCAAAGCTTAACACAGAAATTCAAGTCCAAATTCCACTTCTGTCAGAAGCATCGATATATCTTGAATTTCTCCTCATTGAATTTAATTAAATCTCCACCAAACCTTAAGCCTTCTCTTGTTCTGTGCTTTCCCAAGCTTCTGTGACTCAAAGTGTCAGTTGTGGGCGGTAGACACTCCTTATGACATATTAAAAGACATTATAAGAATTTTTGGAAAAAACCACTATGCTCTCAATATGATCCAATCAGTACAGCTACTACTAATTCAATATTTTAATGCCAGAACTCTGGTGTGGTTTGAGTTATCCACATATTAGGAGAAATGCTCAAAGGTGTTTTTTTTTAATGTGCTTTAGCTCTGAAACTAGAAACACTTGGTAAGTGTATTACCTAGCCCTGAAAATCACCACTATTGTAGTGATGGGTAATTTTTAGCACATTTACATTCTTTAGTCAAACTTGTTGCTAAGCAACACAATGATTTAAGCAGTTTCTTAATTTAGTTAACTGAAACACACTGTGTCTTACCGTCACTGTGCCTTCTTCTAAGGTGTCCTGATCCCCACCAGCCCTGAATCACTCAGTGGATTCTAATGCTTTGCAGGTGGTGGCTTTACCCTTATGCAGAATCCCCCTCCTCCCCACTCCCCAGGGAACACTTTCTGAGGAGTGCTTTAAGAGAAAAAAACAGAAACTAGGTAATTTGTACCAGAACGGGATATATCTATGAGTTGGTCAAATGGCTTGGACCCACGGGACAATAAACATTTGTAGTCCCCCCTGAGGCTCCGTGGACTGTTCATGAATAAGAGCATTTAGCTAAAAGGAAA
>PVKM010050224.1:0-10761 GCA_004027735.1 Carollia perspicillata
TTGTTTTCCCAGTTTGCCCCTTGCTGGGCACTTGGGCTTTCTGCCTTGGTGACCTTCTGTACCTGGCCCATTGTCCTTGCTCTGCTCAAGTCTGCCTAACTGCCTACCACATGATGGCAAATACAATATGTTCAGTTATGGGCCTAGATATGAAATTCTTCTCACTCATTATCTGAGAGTGCCTTCAACATGGCTGTTCTTAATGGCCAACTAAGGGATGTTACAAATAACTCTTTGGGGGGAAAAAGTCAGGATATTGGAGCCAACACATGAAGGTCACTCAACAGTTTTGTATACTGATTTCAAAAAAAATCCACATTTCTCATTTAATGGCATGTCAATGGACAGGATGGAACGAATATTCAGTATTGTAATTGCAGATTTAAAAGCATCTTCCACAGGAAATGAGCTTTTAAAGGGCATATTGAGTACCTCATTTTGAAAATGGTGAACAATCCAAAGGTTTTTAAATGCTTATTAAGAAAAAGAAGGTTAATGAGTCTAAAGACTCCCTGAAAAAACCATTGCTGATTTGGAAGTAGCTCTTGTTTCCTATTACAACTGCCAAGGAAACTGAGTTAACCACCTCCCCAGAAAGACTTTGGATTGGATTTCAAAATTTAGGCATTTTAAATAATCACTAAGTATGCTCAAATCCATGTTAAATGCTGAAGTATTTATAAATATTTCTTTTAAATACACAAAATTTTAAGTTCATCTAGACAGGTGCAGGGATATATCGTGTGCCAACTAACTGTCAAAATTTTTGACAAAGAGTCAACAAAGTGTGGTAATGTTTTTAGAAGAGCACAGATCTTTGTGTGACATAAAATCCAATGCCAAGGAAAATCACCAGCTCCATCTGTGGTAACTGATTCACAAAATTTTTAAAGGTCCCCCATCTTTCTGCAGATGTCATTTGCCTTGCCAAGAACTTTAGTCGTGCAAACCATTACTATGGCTGACTTAGCCTTAAAAGCCTCTGGACCTAATAAGTGATCAAGGTGTGGGAACCACAGTCTAAATTCTGGTTCTCAAAGCTGAGTTAAGAGACTATGACAAGTCCAAGTAATCTTGGCCAAAGAACAGTGAAGCCACAAAAGAAGAAGGAGCATGCCAATGCTTTCTTGAAGAGTCACGACTTAAAACAGGAAATGAAAATAATTGCTTAAAGTGTCACTGGACCATTAAATTCATTACACACTGGGAAGTAATCCCTTTTATAAGATGTGCTTGGTCTATGGACTGCTTTTGACATTAGTATGTACTTTGTTCAGCTTTCAGTAATGGATTGCCAGGACCAGAAAGAGATATGCCTGAACATCATGGGTGAATTTCATGTTTATCAATCAGTCAGCATTTACAATAGACTCCATGAAGGCATGGTTCTTTGCTAGGAATCAGATTTTTAAATCATATAACACAATGGCAACAACAATGATTGTGGTGTAACCCCTGCCTTTAGATTCCATCCTCTGATTAAGAGAGATGAGATACAAACACCAACACAACCCACAAGTACAAGGTAATAAAAGGTAAGTACCCAATGGAACAGATACGTGATAACTGTTGAAAGTTCAGATAAAGGACAGGAAGAAGTAATCAAGAAAATCTTTTTATAAGAGGAAGGATTGAATGTGTGCTCTGAGGATTGGCTACACATTTAAACACAGAGGCAAGGATAGAATTTCAGGGAAGGGAAAAAGCTGGGGTAAATGAGTAGATATGAGTGGCATGTCTGGAGAGTGGTGGACGAGTTTGGAAGTAGAGGAAGAAAAGATGAGAGTGTTTCAATGCAAGTTAAGTACTTTAGATTTTATCCATAGGCATTAAAAGTCAAAAAAAATTTAAGCAGGAAAAAGTATATAAAGGTATGTATTTAATTAAGACAGAACTTCCAGCTGGATTTAAGAATATAAAAGTTAGAGTTGAGGATATCAGGTAGGAGTTTATTCTGAGTTCCAGTTTAAAGTTATAATCAAGTAATCAAAATTATTGAACTCCTGGGTATCTGAAGCTTAGTTATAGATGGTATGGGACACAGAGAATTAAAAAACAAGTCACTTCTCTTGAAGAACATTATTGTGGTGATCATTTTGAAATATTTACATATATCAAATATTATATCGTATACCTTAAACTTATACAATATTATGTCAATTATATTCTAATAAAACTAGAGAAGAAAAGAAAAAATTACCCTGAAATATCAAAAGAAAGAAAATATTCCTGATTATTTCAGAAAATTCTTACACTCAAGTATAAGTAGATAAATTCTACAGGTCAGGAGAGGAAAAACCATAAGAATAATATAGATTAAAACCAATGAGAAGAAATGAAAATGACAATATGAAGAAAATTTGAAAAATCATAGCAGGATTAAAAAAATGGGGAGAGTTGAAAATACCAGATTATAAAGAACAGAAAATTAAGTCTGTGAAATGAAGGACAAATTTAAGAACTTAAATTATTTTTAAAAGAATATGTAATACAGAGAGGAAAACTTTAATAATAATCTTCATTGGAAATTCCAGATTACATTAACAGACACTAAAATCCAAAAATTGGGGAGATTTTGAAAGAAATGATAAATGTTCCTTTGTATATAGGAAGAGATTAAAATCTATGATTTTTTACTCTAAAATTCAAACAAAAAACATTAAAGGATGCTTTTCAAAGAGTGAAAGATAACGAATAATTGAATTAAAATAAAATATACTATAATTAATACACTAGAAAAGAATATAACAAAGAAAGAATGGCTTGTATTCTGAATTTCAGAAAAAAAATAAAATGAGAAATGATTTATGACCAACAAAATTACAGAAAGTGACAGTGGGCCAAATACATCAGTTACAACAACAATGTGGGACAGTTAAACATTCCTTTTTAAAAACACACTCAGTTTGAAAGCAACTTTTAAAATAATTAACTGCTTCAATTAATAGTAATATATTTAGATGAAAATATAAATAAGTTAACAATAAAAAGCTGCACAAAGACAAACTATATAAGTAAAAAGAAATGGAAGAGTTGCAACAATAATGTAAAATAAATTTAAGGCAGAAACACAGAAAGACAGAGTTAATTTATGGTGATACAGGGTAAAATTCACCAATAATGCATATTGCTAAACTCTATACAAATAACATTATTATATCAAAATATTATATAAACATAAAATATAAAACAAGTATATGAAATATTCAAGCATAATTATTTAAAGCAAATAGAAGAGAATTAAGACAATGTTTTTTGATGAATCAAGTAGCCAAAGTATAAAGAAATAAATAATATAAACCTATTCAGTTCAATAACCTTGTCAGCAAATACACTTTGCTTTCATTGTTTTTCTTTATGGTTAGTTTTATTTTTGCAATACTCTTGTAATATTTACACATTTGATCATTTAATTGGTTACACCATACACACACACACACACATGCACACACACCAATCTCAGCAATTAGCACAGATATAGGGAGGCATGTTCTCAGAAGGAGATTAGCATTTAGGAGATGCAAAATCTATGGAAGTGAAGGAAAGGAGGCAGGATTAAACCAAGGGAGTAGCAGAGTTGTGAGTTAGGGAATATGAACCACTGAAGGGAGTGTGGCATTGTGTGCACAACTCTTCACTGGAGGCACGCCCCCAAGGATTCCAACAACTAAGGACTATCTACCTGAAGCAGTTCTTCAGGAATAAATGCTCTTTATTCCTAAAAAAAATCTTACCTGTGCATCACACTGTCCCTCATGGAAAGTTAAAATATTAGAAATAATACATATCATATTTTAATGGAAATAGAATAAAAGCGGGTTAAAATGAAAATATAAATTAATTTCTAAAACTTCAGTGCTAAAAGTCTTGTTTCTGAATAAATTTTTATTCAAAGAGAAAACCAAATTTTCAGTTACTTAATATTAATTAATAATAAAAAGTATAATCTACATATGTAAATATGAAAAGTGTAACTAAATATATAAAAATATGATATATATTTTTCAATGTTCTATTTAAAACTCAAACATTAGGTCAAAATATTAAGGAAACAAATGAACAAGCTGAAGCCAGGGAAAAAGTATATATCTGACAAAGTATTTGTATCCATAGTATGTAAAGAGTTCCTACAAGCAAATAGTAAAAAAGACAAACTACCCAATTTAAAATGAGCAAAAAAAAGAAATTGAACAGGTACTTCACAAAAGATCACAAATGCAAATAACACACATAAAAAGATGGATAATAGCATTAGTCATCAAGAAAATGCAAACCAAAATCTCAATGACATAGTCACACACCTAATAATTTTTTTAAAATGAACAATATCAAATATTAGTGAAGACATGAATCAAATGAGATTTCCATACATTGCTGGTCAGAGTATAAAAATTATAACCTCTGAAAAAGTGTCAGATCCTGTTAAATTAAACTGATTATCTATCATATGACCCCAAAATTCTACTATTAAGTATTTACCCAAGAGGAGTAAAGACAGATAGTCATGGGAAAGCTTGTTTAAGAATGTTCAAAGCAACTTTACTCATAGGAGTCTAAAAGTGGAAAGAACTAAAATTTCATCAATAGGTAAATAGATACACAAATCAGGGTATATTCATGCAATGGACTATGACTTGGCAATACAAAAAAGTGAACTACGGGTCTATGCAACAACAAGAATCTCAGATGTGTGATTTGGTTTATATGAAGTACAAGAACAGGCAGGTGATGGAAATCAAGGCACACCCCTCTGGAATGCGAGGTGGAGCTGAAGGAAAGCAGCATGAGGAAACCTCCTGGGATGGTGGGAGTGTTCTATGTCTGTATTTGGGTGTGAGTTACATGTGTGGAACTAACTGGGCTGTTTAGAGAAGCTCAAAGATCAGGAGATTCTACTCTGTAAAATAAATATACAACAACAAAGTGTTTCCAAAACGTCGAGAACTGTATTTCTATGTTATTGAAGTAATTTTAGAATATAAAAAAATGTGGAAATCTTTTCTAATTAATTTTCCAAATTTCTCATACCCCTGATTATAAAGCCTAGTATTGATAAGACATAGAAGGAATAAATAGAATATAAGTATTGTGAATGAAACACCTACATGCATACTCTGCCAAATTGAATCTAACATTTTGCTAAAAGAATAATAAATTATGAGCAAATTACATTTATTTTTGAAAAATGAGTATGATGAGTATATTATAGTAAAATTAAAGTATTAAAAATTACTATTATTTTATAGCCTTTGTAGAAGAATTTGATAGTATTCAACGTTCCTCCTTGATTTTAAAAAAATAGCTAGTTAGGAATGGCAAGGTGATATTTTAAATGTTAAAAGGTCTATCACAGCATACACATTCTTAAAATCATAATTAATGAAAAATACTGAAATAATTTTCATTAAATTCAGAAACAAGATTAGCTTAATATTTTAATAATTATTTATTTTTGTTCTAGAAGTTCTGATGTAACAACACAAGAAAGAAAAATGAGTATAAACATTTAAAAATGTGAAAATATTGACCGACTAATAACTGTCTCACAGTAAAAAAAGGATGGATTATTTAACAAGTAGGTTGGTATAACTCCCTAATATTTAGGAAAGATAAATTTCAGAGCATACTTCAAATAAATTAGAAATAAATTACATTTTGAATTAAAAGCAAACAACCATAAACCACTAAAAATAATTGTAGGTTAAAATATACGTAGATTTCTAGGGATGGAAAACATTGTACACAAACTTATAGCAAAACCATAAAAAGAAAATAAACACAATTTTGGAAAACCTCTTTAAAAAATCACAACTTATCAAAGGTTATTTGTATATCCCTAACGTGTAAGGGTTTTTTTCCATAATTGATACAAATTACAAACAAAAGACAAGCATACCAATATGAAAATAAGCAGATGGCATGAGTCAGAAAGTTACAAAATGAGAAATAAAAGTAGATGAGATTTGTTGCTGGTAAATTAAATTAACAAATTACTGTTTTTATAATACAAATCAAATTTATATCCTGTAAAATAAAAATGACAATATCTATAAATGGCTAGACATTGAAAATGGACTAAATGAATAAAAATAGGTAATTGAATAAATGAATATGACTGTATCATGAAATATATGCTTCGATTATAAGCCTGTGCTGTAGAAGAAAACATAGACAATTCCTCTAGTGAATAAAATAGGTTGCTTAATATTTTTGTAATTTAACATCATTTTTTGGAAAAATAAATTCATTTTTAAAAGACTAAGGTATATACACCAAAATGTTTTAAAAAAACATTGCTTTCTCTAAGTAATAGACATAGGGAGGAATAATACTTTTATCTTTGTGTTTTGCTACACTGTCCAATTTTTCTACATTAAATAGAAAAGAATTGTAGTCAGAGTAATATGTAAACAAATGATAAAGATATGTGCCATACATTTTTGAAGCTAACCATAATCCTGATTAATAAAGTAAATTTTGTTATTGTTCAGCTGAAAAAGAAATTAATACTTTCACTATTCCTGATACACTTTTTAAAGAAGTAAGAAAAAAAAGTGAAAAAGTAAAAGAAGAAAGAATAACAGGCTAAGCTCTGACAATAACATAGATGAATTTTTTATTTCAGGATTTTATGGGTTCTTCATACCGAAGATCAAAATGATAACAAATGCCCAAACATAATTAATGCTGTTGCCAATCTAGGACAGAATGAGAAAACAGGAAGATAACTACGCGGAGACAGGTCCTGTGAAAGGAAGCATTTCCTTGGAATATAAGTGGCTGTAGCCATGCAATAAAGGCTGTATTTTATTAAGCAGAACATTATCAGCTGGTGAGAGTCAGTGAGAGTTAACATGAAGCACAGTAATGTAACATGACCACTAATGTTTTGAAAAACATTTAATTCAGGATCCAACATAAGCTATCAACATAGATACCTGTGCTAGATCCAATTTTCTGTTGGCACGAGGAAAGAGAAAAATATTCTCTGAAGTATCGACAGGTAGTAAGCACAGATTATAGGAAATAATTTAATGTGCTTCTAAATGTTACTCGTGAAACGTCTTTAAAAATAAATCCTTTCTGACTCTTCATTATGTTGCACAAATGAGAGACCCAAAAATTATGGCTCAACACCCATTTTACATTCAAGGTCAGATAGGCAACAATCAGGCAACGATATTTTATTCTCCTGCACATATGAAATTCTGTTTGGACTCATCAAAGTGAATTTATAGATGTGCTAAACTACCCAATGGGAAGATTGGGTGTGCGTAGGACAACTTGCCCACCTGGTTTCCTAATGCAAGTAAATTACTAGCCAGGCATGGTTTCACTTGGGAGAGAGGAGAGAAGTTAATAATTTTTGTCCCAACCTTGACCAAAATATGGGCCTGAATTTTTAAGGACAACACATTAAAAAACCTTGGCAGGGATCATTCAGAAATGTTTCTGAATAGGATACATTCACATGAAGCCTTTCTCCCATTGCCAGCATCTCTGTAACTACTAGGAGCTTGGGAGGATAAAAACAAAACATCTGAGTGCAAACTGACCCAGAGCTGAATATTTATCCTCTGCAATTTAATCTGAAAGATGTCTTCAGGCATTTAGGGTTTGGTTGAATCCCACAAAACCCAGCAAAATTTAGAGCTAAACTGGATGCCCTGTCCTTACTTCACCTCCTCAGTATCAGACTCCTGAGCATGTAACTAAATCACACGATGTTAAATTCCATTTAGACATCAGTTTTATTCCAGTTCGAAATGGAATTTAACATCTTCTTTGTGGTTGAAATCATTCTGTGTTTTCTTCTTAATATTTTAGAGGTGCAAATTTGTGCATTCCAAACATATTCTTCCCTGAACATGGGAAGGGCCCTGGGAAGGGGAAGGACATGGTCTTACAAATGAGTAAGGGGCTGAAAAAAATGTTTTGTTAATCCTTAGTAGCAAAATCAGAGAGGAAAGATTTGAGGAGACCCCATATAATTAATAGAGCAGAACTAAGTGCAGTGCACATGCTTCTAAGAAGATCCCAGAATGCACTGTGGAAATAAGCAACGCACTGGTTAATCACTTCAGAGAAATCATGCAGAAAGTACTACATGTATCACATCCAATATAATGACCAAACCCTTTCAAAATCATACCATCTGGTAAACGTTTTCCAAAGCTGAAACTGCACCAGACCACCCTTATCTATCCTACACACTTTAGGGACATGAGCTAACTTTACTCTGATGGCTTCAGCACTGAGAACTACATGCAAATAAACAACAGCAACAAAATCTTCTTACCCAACTAAAAATTCAAAAATATTTATAAGTTGAAGAATAGAAACAGAAAGGGTGACAAACTACCCACTTGAATTTTCATTTTTTAAGTATATTTTATTGATTGTGATATTACAGTTGTCTCGTTTTTATCACCCCTTTGTCTCCCCCTGCCCTGCAAACCCCTCCCTCCAGCATTCCCCCTGTAGCTTTTGTCCATGGGTTGTACACATAAGTTCTTTGGCTTCTTCATTTCTTACACTATTCTTAAACTGCCCCTGTCTATTTTGTATCTATCATTTATGCTTCTTATTTCCTGTACCTTTCCCCCCATTCCCCCTCCCCCCGCTTCCCAAGGATAACCCTCCCCGTGATCTCCGTGGAGTGAGGCAATCGTGTCCAGGGTTGTGCTAAGAACACACAGAAACTGACCTCATGCACAGGGAAAGTGATCCAAACGCAGATAAGAGGCGTGTCGTTCAGAACAACACTTTCAAAAGCAACACGCGATCTTTTGGAATGACTGTACTAAGAGCATATAAATTTTAATCATGTTAAATTTTTATGTGTTTAAGAAACAGACTTTTCCATTTAAATGATCAGTAAACCAACCATTCATCTCTAAGAGAGATTTTACATCTCTTTCGAAATTCCCCAAATCTGTGTTGATATCCAGTGTAATCCAAATTCATAGAATTGAGCTGTTATGAATTTAATTAAACTTTCAAAGTGGCATATTAAAAGCAGATCTAACCTAAGATATAATGAAGCAAGAGGGTGAGGCTTACAACAATATTAAGAACTAGTGTTTTGTGGTTTCTCTTCAAATACCAAAGGAGATTGAATTGGAGTGAGGGAATATTGGCTAATAAATTTGCAGAGGAAAAAGAAAGAACCTCTATTTTTAATCTTCAAGTCTGAGGGGAGGGAAGGACCTTAGTTAAGTATTGTTTATAATGTTCCTCTAAGATTAGTTCAGTGTAATGAATTTGGTGGCACCCCTGGGAATTCTGTGCCAAGGTAAAATTTTGCACCCAGAATATTTTATGTACAGAGCACATATTTAGAGCTGAGTTTTCTAAAATTATGCATAGAAATTTTCAGAAGAAAATGCCCAAGAATCTTAACTCTTCAAGGGCTAGAAAACATCACCATCTACTTCAAAATACCAACAGTGTGTATAAAACATGGTTAAACAAAAAGTTAATGTGCCAATTTCACTTCCTTCTTCCTGCAGCTCTAATTTAAACAAGTTGCACACATAAGTGATACTATATGCATAGGGTTTTGCATTAAGTTTGCAATGTCAGGTTTGTTTATAAAAATCATATTTTTAACTGCTGGCCCCTGGGGCTCTGTTCTGGGCAGTTACAAGCTCCAGCCAGTTCCATTCTGATTTTTAAAGAGACAGCTCTTGTTTCCATGAACTTTCAATGGAGGCATTTCAGACCTTGGGACGAAACTCTTGGTTTATGCTTTTTATGGCCTTACAAGCTTACAACTAAGTTTATTTACTTAGCACAGAAAGTGCACTCCTGTTTACCATGATCTGGTGGTGGCCACTGTCACCCCCCAGGAGGCTTGCGGAGTTTCTATTCCTTTTCTTTTTCTGTTTTCTTTGCCGGGCCACCACTACTGTGAAAAAAAAAAAAATCCTTATAGTGCTTTAGAGAGCACTTACCACAATTTTGTTTCTATTCAGAACTTTCAACTCCATTCATAAACCTAGTGGTTGCACAGTAGTTAATAAAGGGCTTCTAACCTTTACAGTCTTTTCCGCCATGGTTGAAATCCTGGCCTCTGTAATTTATGCACAGCCATAACAATGCTCATGGGCAGTTGTAGGACAGAAGACCTCTCATTCCTGGATTTGCTGTGCTTCAAGGAAAATGCAGAGATTTTGCTGAATATTTATAAGAAATAATAGCATGGATTTCTCTGCAGTCCATTTAAACGTGGTGACACCACATTTGCTTTGGTCTTACCACAAATCTTTAATTTGAAATTTTTCTCCATCAACCCCCTTCCCCCTTTTTAGTTTAAGGGTACCAAAACATAAAGTAAATGTGATGATTATGAGGTTCTAGAAATATGTCATAGCTGGGCTCCCCAGATAAGATGTTCATTAAGAGGCTAGCCTTTCATGTTATGAAAACTATGTGGCTTTATACACTGCATCTTGAAACGTCAGTGTGGGTTGGGGGCCAAACGGTCATCACTTTCACAGCTAATTACTCATGCTCAGTCCAGGAAGTACTGTTGTTTGTAATGTGGCTTAGGCTTGTATAAACTTGATTCTTTGATATCGAAGAAATTATCTAGGGCAAAATTACATGTTCAGTGCAACTCAGCAGGTCATGCTTTCAACTTGAGCTGGCCCAGGGAACTGGGAAGAATGGAAACTTTTCTCTGGATGGCTGTCCATACAGCTACTCCTCCAACTCCCCTCTCCATAAACCGCTCCTAAAGCCCATTCAGAGAACTCT
>PVKM010050225.1:0-10762 GCA_004027735.1 Carollia perspicillata
CTAACAAGGCAAAGAGTGCAGATCTCGGGATATTCTGGAGCGTGTGTGAGACTCTGGAATTCTTTTCTTTGACCCCCTAGTCAGCCCACTCAAGGGCACAACGTCCAGGCTGATTTCCCCGTTAGCTGCCAGCTAATCCGTCTACCCCACAAAATGTCATGAACAAGATTCACTGAGCCCGGATGGTCCCAAGTTTCCACCCCTCGCTCTTACGAATCCCGTTGTTGCCTTTGTTCCTTGATTCCATCCACTAACCAACTCCCTCCCCCGCGAGGAGCCAGTTTGCCTGCAAAATCACCAAACTACACCTAAAATAACCAGCTATGTGCCTCTGAGTGATTCTCAGACAAGGTCTGCAGGGTCCCCAGTGGAGACAGCTCCCATGTCACTCAGCTCCTCTCTGTGAAGGGGTCTGCAGCCTCCGCACCAAGAGCCGTCAGGAAATCAGCTCTGGCCTTCCTGGTGGCCTTCCTGGTGGGCAGGTGGGCAGCTCCCTGCTCACCCAGGGTCAGACTCCACCCAGCCCGAGTGAGCAGCTGCAAAGGGCCCCACCGACCCTCCTGTGTCCACCTACCATCCAGGGAGAGGAGCAAGGAGGGGTCCACCAAAAACTGGGGTGCACATCAGTGGATCCTCTTGGAGTACATCTGGCCTTGGCTTAAGTTCCAGCCCCACCGGGTTGGCTGAGCCACACTGCTCCTGGCTGGAGGTGCCATCATGCACCCGCCCCCCCTTCAGGGGATTTGTCATACAAGTGTCTTCCTGTGAAAGCGGCTTGCTGAGCAATAGGTGGGTGTCAGAAGCCCAGACACAGGCTATCCTTGGGAGCTCAAAGTTACAGAGGGACCCAGAGTGGGGAGGGTGGCAGAGGGCTCCCCAGCCGCTGAGGGGCCACAATGCCCAGGCTTCTGAGGGGAGGGACCCCTGGCTCCCAGAGCTCCTGGCTGTGATTTCCCAGAGACAGCCCCCAGGCTCCCTCAGACTCCTCCAGCCCTGTCTCCCCAGCTCCCCATCCTGGTCCTGACGACCTGAGTGACTCTGCTGCTCGCTCACCTGGCACAGTCCTGCCGCCAGCCTTCTGTTCATGCGATGCCCTCTCCTGGATGCCATCGCCACCAGCCAGCCTCATCCACTTCCAGGGGCCCCACCACTGTCCCTGAGCTGAGACACCTCACTCCTCCAAGCCCTCGGAACCTTCTCTGCCCTTCTCCCAGGCAGCGATTCCCCACACCCCCCTGAGCATGCCCTGCACACTAGCCTGTCCAGGGCCTGAGGCCCAGTTCAGGGCTCCGTCTGCTCTCTCCTTGTTGTTGCACATCCACAGTTACCTTCACCCCTGAGCTGCTTGAGGGAGGGGCTGGGTCAGAGCCACGCAGTGACCCTAACGCGTAGCTGTGGCCCTGGCGAAACCTTGTGGAGTCTCGGTTTTCCTGTCTGTGTAACGGGACGACTGCACCAGCAGTTCTGAGCATGGCCCAAAGAGCTCCGAGGGTCCCCAAGACCCTTCCAGGAAGACGGCGAGGCCTTCCCCTTTCCACCACAGATTAGCGAGGCCAGGTTTTCTCCACACACTTCAGCCAGAACCACCGCACATCAGACGGCATGCAAAGCGGACATGGGACTCCGACTGTCCTCTGTTATAGCCAGACATGCGAGGTACTTGGAAATACTGTAACACTATGTCACTCTTCTCACTATTTTTTTTTAAATTTTGGCAAATATAATTCTTTTTCATAAAAATGTTATCCTCTAATGGATTTTTATGGTTATTTTTAAACGAATTAATAGAATTATTAAAGGTTTTAGCTTTCATTTATACCATGAAAAATAGCACAAGATGCCACTCACATAAATGCTCTTTGGGCTCCTCAATAATTTCTAAGAGCAAGAAGGGTTCCTGGGCCAGAAAGAGTGAGACCCTCTGGACTAATTGGTCCCGGCAGGCCTTCCTTCTCTGATGGTCTCTGAGCCCACCTCTCGGGGTCAGCTCAGTCCTGGCTGAGAAGACTGTCTGCATCTGTCCCCTTAAGTTTTAAAGTAGCGGAGTGTGGGGTGTGTGTATGACTGGTTGTGCTAGGGAGTCTTGGGGGGATGGTCAGGAGCACCTTCCTGCCTCCACCCGCTTCCTTAGGTACAGACTCCCAACCCATTCTCCCTTGATCTCGGGGAGTCAGTGACAGCCCCGACCCCACAGAACCCCAGGGGGCCAGAAATTCCCTGTCTCTGGTAAACACTGAGCCTCTCTCCAACTCTGCCCAGTAGTTTCAGGACCTGCAGAGGAACAAGAACCTGTGGTATGAGACTTCAGGTCAAGATGGCGGCACGGGTAAACATGGCTACCTGTCAGACGCAGAGTTCAAAACACTGCTTATTACGATGCTTCAGGAACTTAGTGAGGACCTCAACAGCATAAAAAAGATCCAGCCAGAAACAAAGGATACACTAATTGAAATAAAGAACAACTTATAGGGAAACAACAGTAGAGTGAATGAAGCCGAGAATCAAATCAATGATTTGAAATACAAGGAAGTAAAAAACAACCAATCAGAACAACAAGGAGAAAATAAATCCAAAAAATGAGGACAGTGTAAGCAGCCTCTGGGACAACTTCAGGCATTCCAACATTCACACCACAGGGGTGCCAGAAGGAGAAGAGAAAGAGCAAGAAATTGGACATCTATTTGAAAAAATAATGAAAGAAAACTTCCCCAATGTGATGAAGGAAATAGACAGGCAAGTCCAGAAAGCACAGAGAGTCCCAGACAAGATGGATGAAAGAGGCCCACTCCAAGACACACCATAATTAAAATGCCAAAGTTAAAGATAAGAAGAGAATCTTAAAAGCAGTAAAAAAAAAAAAAGCAGTTATCTACAGGGGAGTTCTCATAAGATTGTCAGCTGATTTCTCAAAAGAAACTTTGCGGGCTAGAAGGGACTGTCAAGAAAGAGTCAAAGTCATGAAAAGCAGGGACCTACAGCCAAGATTGTTCTACCCAGCAAAACTATCATTTAGAATTGAAGACAGATAAAGAGCTTCCCAGAAAGAAAAAAACTAAAGGAGTTCATCATCACTAAACCATTATTAGTGAATGAAATGATATTTTTTAAAAGACCTTATTTATTTTTAGAGAAAGGGTAAGAGAGGGAGAGAGAGAGAAACATCAATGTGTGGCTGCCAATCATGCACCCTCCACTGAGGACCTGGCCCACAACCCAGTCACGTGTTCTGACTTGGAATTGAACCAATGGCCCCTTGGCTCACAGACTGGCATTCAATCCACTGAACCATACCAGCCAGAGCTATATGAAATGTTAAAGGGACTTATTTAAGAAAAAGAAGATGATCAAAATGATGAACAATAAAGTGGCAATACATACATATCTATCAACAATTGAATCTAAAAAACAAACTAAGCAAATAAGAAGAACAGAGACAGAATCATGGATACAGAGAGTGTTTTGATGGTTGCCAGATGGGAGGGGGGTGTAGGGAAATGGGCGAAGAGGTGAGGGTGAAGAAGTACAAATAGGTAGTTACAGAATAGCCATGGGGATGTAAGGTACAGCATAGGAAATGGAGTAGCCAAAGAACTTATATACATGACCCATGCACATGCATAGTGGCGTGGGGACTGTCTGAGGGAGTGGGGGGTGCTGGGAAGAGCAAGGCCAAGGGGGAACAATGGGACAATTACAATAGCATCATCAATAAAATATAATTAAAAAAAGAAACTGTGGTACAAACCGCCTCTCTCCCCACCCACAGACCGCACAGACCATGGCCCAAAACAGAGGATGACTCAGACGGAGGGATACAGGCAGATGAGTGCCTGGCCCCGGTGGCCAGTAGTAGACCTCACAGTCCCAGGAGGCTGGGCCCTGGGCAGCACAGGCAGGGCTGTGGGTGGGCGGGGCCAGGGGACTCACATAGATGAGGTGGTCCCGGTAGCGGATGAGCAGGTTGCGCAGGATGCCGGCCTCGTTGAGGTCCCCCAGACGGATCATGTCCTCCACGCCATGGACCGATGTGGGGTGCATGGGCTTGATGTGTGTGGCCTTCTGAGGGGAGATCCAGTGTTCCTGCAGGGAGGCACGGGAGCTGAGGTTGGGCTGCACTCTGCTGGGGTAAAGGCCCTGGGAGAAGGGACCCCCTGTCCCTGCAGCCCTGGCGAGGCTCTTGTCCTCCTCCACGGCCAAACACTATCAGCACTAACAGGTTTGCGTCTATGAGGATGGTACTGCCCGCCCCAACCCCCTCAGGCCTCTCCTCCTCCTCTTAGGGACTCTCTCTACAGACCAAAGAGACAGGCAGGCCAGGGACGTTGGCCCCACCTTCTGGTTGTCATAAAGGGGATTAGAGTCCCCCAAGTACTTTACAGGATAGAATGGACAGTGCAATACTTGCAGATAGTGTTGACTTCAGATCTAGGCTCCAGTAAAAAAAAAATGCACAAAAAGTCATTTCAGATAGTTCCAAGAATAAAGCAACAGGCTCATGGGATGAAGAATCACTGGGGAGCTACTTTTAGATAGTGTGGTTAGGGACCACCTCTCTGAGGAGGTGATGGTTAAGACCCGGGACAGGAAATTCCAGGTCCAGGGAACAGCAAAAGCAAAGGCTCTGAGGCTGGTGGAGGAGCGCAGCAGCGGGGAGAAGTGGACCCGTTCAGGACAGGTTGCACAGGGCTAGCTGATGGACACACGTGGAGCAGGGGTGAACTGAAGAGGAAACTAGGACAGAGGTTGTCCTGACTCCCCCCTCTTCCCTGCAATATTCCCTGCTGCCACGGGGTGGCGCACGGCGGAGCACCTGGCCAATAGCATTGGCTCTTTCAAGGAACTTGCAAAGCCCTGGTTTCCTCCCAACGCTGGAAGCAAAAACCACTCCTCACCGCCCCTCCCTCCCCCACCCGCACCCTACCCCAACAGCCTGAGGCCACAGCCTGAGGCAAAACCCCACAGACCTCTGGGGCCCCCTCCCTCTTCCCAAATGCCAGAACCTTGGGAGCCTCAGGGCCGGAGGAACCCGACTTCAGGGAGGGGCATGAAGAGGGCCCCTCCACCACCTTCCAGCTCAAGCCTTCAGACGTGCTGAGTAGGTGCAAGGCGCATGTCAGGACTCATACTTGACTCTCCCCCAGCCCGGTCTGGGATAACCAACCCCAGCAGATGGTTGCTAGCAGGAATCTGGGCACCAGCCCCCATCCCACCTCACCCCCAATCTAACCGGTCACCCACTCCTACCCACTCAACCCTCTAAAGTGCCCTCCTGGCCACCCTCAAGCTCCCATCCTGATCCAGACCACCATCTCTCACGGGATCGCTGCCCCTTGTTGTCCCGCCCCTTGCTGTCCCGCCCCTCACCTCCAGCACTCCCCTCCTGTCCCTCGTGCCCCCGGAGTCTCCTCGAGCACCAGTCTGTCCCTGAGCTGCCGTTTGCCCCAGGGCCGAGAGCTGTGTCTGCTGTGTCCCTTCCACACAGCCTCACATAGGGACCAGGCACAAATGACATGGCGGGGAATCTTTGAAGGGACAGATGGCTGTCTGTGACCACTGAGGACCAGATCTGAATTACAAGCAGAAGTCCTAGTGGTGGGGACACCCCAGAGGTCTCCTACTCCACCCCCTCACCTCACAGGGGAGACTAGGAACAGAGCAGGGTAGTGGCCTGCACAGGCCTCAGAGGGTTCCGGGACCGTGTCCCTGGCATTTCACAGTGCCTCCTGGGCCAGGGGCCTTCTGGTCCAGGTCAGGCCCTCATGCAGCTCTTTCCTGAGGCCTGAATGGGCAGGGTGATGAGATCGAAGAAGGCGCCTGGACTTTCCAATCCCGAGTGGAACATTCCTCGTGCCCAACACCCTGTTTCCTGATAAAAGCTGATCCAGTTGGAAAAATCCCTCTGCCTGGTCCCTGCTCATGAACTGGGCCCTAGACCCCAGTGTGGCTCCAAGGGAGAGGACTTCAGGGCAGGCTGTCAGCCCTCCCCACTGGACCCCAACTCTCGCCTGCAACTCCTCCCCCTAACAGTTCAGCACAGCCTTAAGAGGTGGCTCCGCCACTGTGTGACCCTGTTTCCCATGCATGTCACTGCTGCCCTGAGCCTCCATGACCTCCTCTATGAAATGGGAATTAGAATAATTATCCTTTCTTCTTGGGGATGGTAGGAAGATTGATACAATAAAGGTTGATGACATTTGTTTTACTCCTGCTGGGTCTGAAAAGCACCACTGTCTGGTAATTGCTCAGCCAGTGCTGGGTATTGTTATTCCTCATAACAGAATTACCAGCGCTGTTTTACAGTAAGGAGTCCCACTCAGGAGGCACGGTGGCTCGCCCAGTGAAATGGCAGAGGTGAGCCTCCCCTGTCCCCCCGGCCCCCGCCTTTCCTGTGTGGAAGGCCTCCTCCCAGCTGACGTCAGCACCTCTCAGATCAATGTCCACAGGCACCTACAACACCAACCAGAGTGTGACCAGGGCAGAAACCCAGGCCTGGCCCTGCAGGGCTACCAGAGAGAGTGTGGGGAGGGAAGGAGAGAGAACATGGCTAATTCCAGGGACCGTGGACACACTGGGAAAAGAGCTGGCCCGCACTGAGCTGGGAGAGCCACAGCTCTGTAGAGGAAGGGAAGGAGGGGCGCATCTGGCAGTGGGATGGGCAACAGCAGAGTGTTAGGGTGCCAGCGAGCACGCTAACCTTTCCCATGAAAGGGAACCCAAACCTTTCACGCATCCACTCAGTAAGTCTTCATGGAGAATGTGCTCAGGGCAGACCCTTTGTTGAGCTCTGCAGAACCAGACGTGAGTGGCCTGGTCCTTACCCTCAAGGTGAAAGAGTCTTCATGAGACAGAGGAATGAAAGAGACAGCCTGGAGGGGTGAGGAGGGCGGGAGACGGAGAAAGCCTCGTGAAAGAGGAAGCCAGGAGCCCCGGCACCCGAGTCCACTGAGGCAAACCCAGCCTCCCAAACCCGCGCTGGGCATTCTGGCCTTGGCCCTCCCCATTCTGCAGCCCTCACTCTCAGGGCCTTCGTGGGGGCAGGTGGGAGGGGACCTCTGAGATCTGGTGACACAGTTACGAGACACCATCTGACGTGCAACACGACCCAGGTGAAACTCAACACTGCGGGGAGAGCCCCTGGGCCCCGCCCTGGAGGCTGCAGGCAGGTTCGAGGGCCTGTCTGATCTGCCAGCCCCGCTTCTGCAGGCTCTGCAGCCTCTGCAGCCGCAGCCTCTGGGGGTGGAGGGGCGGGGAGCGGCTTCCTAGACAGGCCTCGAGCTGGAGCCTCTGGAATGACACTGCAGGCTCAGGGGACAAAAATGTGGTCAGCAGAGCCTGAGCCCCCGAGCTGCCACTGAGATACTGGGGGAAGAAACAACTGCACAGAGGCCGGAGGTCCTGGGCCCTCAGCGCAGCACCATCGCTTACCGGCTGTGTGATCAGTTGAGGCGGTCCTTCTCTGTGCCCCAGTTTCCCTGGGGGGTAACGGCGGCTGCCCTCCCTGCCTATCACAGATGCTTGTGAGGGCCCAAAGCCAGAGCTGAGCCAAAGTGCTGTGCGACCCTGACAGGGTGCTCCATGGGGGACAACGGTGATGCCACTGAGCCTCCAAGTCCACCCCCAGGCCTCCAAGGTCCTGAGCCCTCCCCCCTCCCCAGCAGAGCCTTCTGCTCCAAGCCGCTGTACCCTCTTCCTCCGCCAGCAGGCTAGGAAGCTAAGACAAGGACTCAGTCCCAGCTGTGTCCCCAGACTGGACACACGTGGAGCACAACCCAAATTACGGGGGAGCCAAGTCCACCTACGTCCCTCACGTCCCTGCTAACCTGCCACCCTGCTCTCTACATCAAATCCAGGGTCTCCCTGCCCATGCACACATGTCCGGAAGCCCCAGGCATCTCCTCTGGGCCCTCGCCCAGGCCACCCACCTTTTTCAGCCCTTTCCCTCCCTCCCCAAAGCCCCAGCCTCACTCCCTACCAACCCACACGTCCTGTCCCCCTTCCTTCAGGGCCACCGGAGATAAAGGGTTCACCTGCCAGGCCAACTCTCCGGGCAGCGTCAGGGTGGACAATGAATTCACGTGATGCCGTAACCCTCAGAGAGAGACTGAGGGCGGTTTCAGATGGACCCTCATTTACTGAGGTGTTCTCCATGTGTGATCTCACTGGCGGGTCACCGCCCTGTGAGATGGGCCCCGTTACCCCCATTTTACAGAAGGGGAACTGAGGCTCAGGAGGGACAGAGACTTGGCAAGGCTTGCGTAGCTAGTAAGGGTCGGGGTGGGACTGGACTCTATTCTGCCAGACACTAAAGCACACCTGTGCCTGAGGAGCCCCCCACGGGCGCCACCCCCTCCTCACTGCACTTGCACACACGCCCACCCGGACACCCGTCTCCCATACTGGACAGATGGACTCCACCTGCGGGCATGGAACAGGTGGCCTGGGCCAGAGGGGGAAGCGCCCTCTCCCCCAGGGGCGAGGGGAAGACTCAGGCCCCGCCTCCACCCTCTCGAGCCAGGGGTGGGGAGAGCGGCCTGTGCCCTCTCCGAGGCAGGGGTGGGGGAGACGGGGACTACTCACATTGCCTTCATCGTCCACCACCTGGATCTGCCCAGAGTCGCACAGCTTCACCACAGCCCCGATGGGCACGTCAAACTCCTGCCCGGACCTCAGGTCCATCCAGACATAGTCTCCCTGTGGGTGAGAGACAGTCCCGGGCCAGCTGAGCAGGGGCGGGGCTCGGGCACCCCCTCCAAGCAACATGGTGCCCCCCCCCACACCAGGGGCTTTCGTGTGACAACCTCCGGAGAGGGAAGAAGAGGGTGCTCGCCCTTGCTGGGAGCCATTTGGTGCCTGGCCCCAGGCTGGGCATTCACACAATGTCACCAACCCCTCCCCTGTAGTGGCCGTCACCGTCCGATTTGACAGATGAGTAGGCAGAGGCTCGAGGGAAGAGCGGAGACCGCACTGCTGGGCAGCTTCAAACCCAGGCCTGTTGGGAGCCCGGCTCTCACCTGCACAAGGCTCTCGCCTCACACGTGGGCGGTGGACTCCCTGAGCCTTAGGTGGAAACACCGAGGTGCCCAAACCACTCTTCCTCTGTCCCAAAGGAATGTCCCCACAGGACACCCAGACAGCCTCCGTCACCTCTGGGCCGTGTCTCATAGTTGTAGTTACGGGTTCCTCACTGGACACCGCTCTATACGGGCCCTGTGATACAAGTTCAGTCGCACTGTCTCCTGGCTTGTGGGCAGAGCCCTGACCCTGAGGTGGGGGGCGTCATGCATGTGTCCCCTGCAGCATCTGGCACAGGGCCTGGCTCCCACCGCACACTTGGTAACGGCACACAGAAGCCGAATGTGAAACCCAGAGTCGGAGGAATGGACTTGGAACAACCACTGTCAGCAATGATGCATTCGGCAAACACGTGTTGAGCACCTACTGTGTGCAGGGCACTGACTGATCTAAATGCTGGGGATTGCGCGGCGACCATGGAGTCCGCCCTCTGGTTGGGAGGAGACAGAAAACGAACAGCTGAGCAAGTTCTGTCACAGGCCCACGCGGAATGGTGGTGAGTGACTGACCGGCCCTCAGCAGACACAGGAGCCAGGGAAGCCACCTGTGGAGGAAATCTCTGAGCAGAGGCCTGAAGGGCGAGAAGCGGCCGGACCGGGAAAGAACAAGGGTGGAAATCTGAGCAGAGGAAGCAGTAAGTGCAAAGGCCCTGAGGCAGGAAGGAACAGCGAGGAGGCCATTGATTGTGTCAGGACCTGAGGAGAGAAGTCAGTCACGGGGTGAGCGCAAACGCAATCCAGGACGCGGAGGCTGTCATTGGCCTGCAGGGAGAAGTTGGGATTTTACTCTAATCCTAATAAGAACACTCTTTTTGGCGGTTCTGAAATTCCACTGGAGGGTAAGAGGGTGCAAACGTCCTAATAAAACATAACTTACTGTCAAGCAGCAGTTGGAAACCTAAGAGCTGATACAACTGATTCCCAGTGAAATAAGCCCACGGGAGCGCCCGCTCGAAACAGCTCTGGGCTGTGAGTCAGGAGACTGGGCTGCAGGACCTGCTTGGCTTCGGGCAGGTCACTGACCCCTTGGAGCCTCGGTCTCCACATGCCTCGGTGAGGGGTGGGCTCAGTGAGTCCCAAGGTCAACTCGTCACTGCTTCAGCCCCCTCCTATCCCCACTGGATCCAACTATTTTCAGCCAGTCACCGTGGGCCTTCGTTTCATGGGAGGTGTGTGTCGGAGAAGGGCTTCCTGCAAACCCAAGCTGTCTCCCCAAAAACGTGAGCCTAATTGGAGAGCCTCCGGGAAGGGAGGAGAACTCATAATCCTCGCGACTGCTCTGGTCCCAAGCCCCAGCCGCACTCCCTGCGGCCCTCCTCACCCACTCTGAGTGCCAGTCCTCCTGCCGTCTGGCACACCCCTGCTGCAGCTGTTCTTCTCCACCTGCCCCCCACCCCACCTTTCCAAAGAGTGTGGCCCTTGTCTGTCCAGATCTAGAACAAACAGCAACTCTCCGACCCCTCCCCACCTCCCTCCTTCCCTCCTCCCCCTCCCCAACTGCTGAGAGTTTATTCATTCATTCAGCACATATTTGCGGAGGGCCAGCTGTGGGCCGGTCCTGTTCCAGGCAGGGCAGAGAACCAGCAGAGCGCCTGGAGTGGTAATGGCAGCACCCCCAATCTGGAGCCGGATGAGGGGGACGTGGGTAGGTGCCAGGTCACACAGGTCCTTACAACCATGGGCAGGAGCTG
>PVKM010050226.1:0-10763 GCA_004027735.1 Carollia perspicillata
GGTTGGGCCCTGGGTGTCGGGGGCAGGAAGTGGCTGGAGACAGCATGCTGGGGAAGCAGATGGGCCCGGGGGGTTGGGTCAGTGCCGGGAAGGTCTTTTCAAGATCCTTGTGTGTCGGCTTCCCCAGCCACCCCAGTCATTGAGCATCCCCGCTCCGTGGCGAGGGAGGAGAGACTGTCCCGGGAAACTGGACCATCCTGGCGTGGACGTGCCCTGCCAGCTCGGCGGCCACATGCGCCCCGGGCATGGGCTCCGCGTTCACTGATTCTTACTCCAGCTGCCAGCCCGGCGCCAGGGATCGGCAGAAACGGTCCACTGAGCCGCCAGGGCTCGGGTTGTTTTTTTTTTTTTTTTAAGCATTCTAATTACTGTAGAGTAGAAACCGACTCATTGACAGCTAGCAGCTTTATTCACTGGCCCAGTTTGGGAGGGTGGAAACTGGGAAACAGGGCCAGGACTGGCGCGAATGAGCCCTGCCACCGCAGACTCCCCACGGTGCCCTGCCGACCCGAGAGCAGCACATCGGGGAGAGGGGGGCAGCCGGGCTGTGGACCACCCACCACGCGCGTCTGGGGCCTGGGGCAGCCGGGCATCCCTGAGCGACAGGACAGGCGGCCGTCCGGAATGGAGAGCCCAGTGCCAGGCCACAGGCCCCCACCGCGTGGCCTTGGGCAAGTCCCCGCTTGTCTCAAATGGAGGTTTCCGCCCCGAGAGCTTGTGACCCAGGCTTTTCCTGCGTCCCCTGGAAACCTCACGTGCAGCGTTGTAAAAGCATTGTTTACAGGGAACTGCTCCCCTAAAACGTGCCCGTTCATGAATGCCGTGTGCTGGGCGCAGTCAAGTACAAGGGTGACCTTGAATCGTGGAGCCGCGCTTTGGCTTTCCTGCCACCTGGGAGCAGGCGACTCTGGGCTGACAAAGGGGTGCCCGGCGTCCCCTAGGTGGGGCGGACGCACCTCCCGGGCCCGCCAGGTGGTGACAGCAGAGGTGTGAAGAGAACACCCAAAAGCCCAGTTCCTGCACTCTGAAACGTGACTCGGGATGGCGTCCAGCCTCTCTGCCCCTCCGTCTCCCCCTTTCACGGGGTCACTACGATGGTGCCTGCCTCGTGGGGCTGTTGGCGACTACACCAGACGAGGTGCGGCTTTGTGGGGGAGGGGGCCCCTGCCTCTGCCCCTGCCCCACATCCTCAGTTCCCAAGGTGGCTTCGTGGCTGCTGGGCCAGCACCAGGTTCCGCGTGGGAAAGGGGACCTGGTCCAGGAGACCCGGTTTGCAGAGGGAGGCGCCGCCCAGCAGACACCGGCTCCCGCCTCAGTGGCTGCGACTACGTCACATGGCCACTCCTGGAAGGAGGCTGGGCTCCTGGTCTCTCTCCCCGTGGGAGAGGAAGGAGCTGGTGCCCCTAAGTAGCTGCCGAGTGAGCTAGCACCCAGCGTGTCAGCAGGAAGACGGCACTCGCACGTGGCGGTGTGCGAGGCAGTGCTGGGCAGCGGTTAGGGCGGCCAGCGCCAGAGCCGGCCCCGGTGGGCTGGAACCCCAGCTGCTACTCCACCTCACGGCTCTGGCTCGTCACCTGCACGGAGGAGGGTGACACTGCTCATCACGTATGGTTGCTGGGAGCATCACAGCTATCACGTGTATTTCGCACTTAGAGTAGCACGCAGTGAGTGCTGAGGACCAGATAACTGTCACGATGCCAGTGATGGGAGACTGATATGAGTGGATCACAGCGAGATGGTGGTGGCAACGTGCCCGCCCCCCGGGTCGCCTCGCCCCATCCTCTCCCGCCAGCCCCACCTCGGGAGGCTGTCCTCTGCCTCCCTTTGGGTCCCCCAGCTTTCGACCACTTGCTGAGAAGCCTGGCTGGACCACCCACCGCCCACAGCCCCGGCCCCTGACACCCTCAGCTACCCGCTGGGAACTCGGCCCTCCTGTGGCTGAGGACACCGACCTGGTGCCCTATCTGGCCGGTGCCCAAACCCGCTGCCTGGGCCTGGAGAGAAGGATCGCCTCGTAAAATGACGACCTCAGAGGCAGCTCCCACAAACTCAGGAACACGAAGCGACGCTCATCCTTCCAGTGCTTTCTGTCCTCATACGACACGGCCGGCAGCTTCCTGGGACGACTGAGAGAAAGACTGCCTGCCGGGTGCCTCCGGCCACCTGAGCGGCTTCCAGGGACCAAGGCTGGAGAAGCAGCCTTTGGCGTCCGAGTCTGTGAACTTGGCTGTTGAGTGGGGCCAGAGCGTTTGGGGCCTGCTGACCCGTGTGCTGCAGGGCTGGCGCCGGCTGGTGGACACACCCCCGTGCCCACTGGCCCCTTGCCACTGGGTCCTCACGCAGGCGTGTGGCGCAGCGCTGGTTTTTCCGGTGGTGGGCAGGACGGGAGACTGGAGCAGGGGACTCTTGCCGCATCCAGGCGCACACTGGGAAGGAGGGAGCTGGGGCCAAACGGACACCAGTGGCTCAGGTGCCCGTAGGGGCCAGGACCTCGGGGGAAGAAAATGGAGCCCCAGGGCACAAGTCCGTGCAGACCTCGGGCAGAGGACGGTCCTTTGTGCAGGGACAGTGCTGTTAGGGTCGGGGACTCACTGCGTCATGCACTGGGCTGCCAGGCTCCGAGCCAGCCCCTCATGCTGAGATAAGGACAGAGGAGATGGCCTGTCAGAGGGGCCGAGTCTGACAGACCCTGAACTTGACCTGAGCTTCCAGTCGCACCTGCAAGCCGGAAAGTGCATTTCCTAGAAAACCACTTTTCTTTCACTTGGTAGTTTCCGCCCTGAACGCGAGACTGTGAATTCCTTAAACAACACGGGTTGGAGTAATTTTCCAAGCGAGTCTCACCCACAGTGTCGGTCCACAGGGACGGGATGTGGTGTGGCGGAGGGACGTCCGCCCCCCGTCCCTGGGCCCCTGAATGTGTTTGGATGCACAGCAGAGGCCGGTGAGGTCATGGACAGGGTCAGAGTTACTCAGGAGCTGGCTGTGAGACAGGGAGTTGTCTGGGGTTATCCAGGAGGGTCCGGTGTTGTCCCACCGGCCCTCACGTGGACGAGGGGGCCGGAGTTCAGGATCGGTGACAGGACTTGAGCACGCGACCCACCGTGGCCAGAGTTGCAGACCAATGATGGGATCAGGAGCCAAGGAGTGCGGGCCCCTCCAGAAGCTGGAGAAGGCCAGGAACGGTCTCCCCAAGGCCCCGGGGATGCCAGCCTGCCCCCACCTCGACTGCAGCCCTGTGAGCCCCAGGTTAGCATTCTATGCCTTTCTGTTGTCGGAGGCCACTGGGTCAGGGAGGTAACTCGTTACGGCAGCCGCGGGAGACTAAGGCGCCTCTGCCGGGAGGCGGCGACTGTGAACCCCGTCTGGGCCATGGAAGAGCAGGATCCTGGTTTTCTGCTCCCCTGCCGCCGTGCGCCAACCCCCGACACCCAGACAGTGCCCAATAACTCATCTGCAGCGGACAAACGAGGGGCCCACGCTGGCTGTGACCGCAGTGGTGATAATTTTTGTGCCACTCCATGACTTTCTCGGGGTAGGAGGGGGGCTGTCTCTGACCTTTATCTCCTGGCCGTGGGTCAGCACCCTTGTCGGCAGAGGACGGTGGCCCAAGCTCTGCTGCAATATGCGAGCCGCACCCACCACTCTGCCTGCACCTCGTCCTGCTGGGGTCGAGGGACCCTCTACCAGCCCCCACGCCCCGCCGACCCAGCCGCATAAACCAGTGTCCGGCCGGCCGGTCTTTGTGCCCCCTGCCAGCTTCTCCCCGAGTTCTGCGTGCCCCTCCCCTGTGCAAGGAGCCCGTCCGAATCTCTGGTTTTGAAAAAGAAAAGTTATTTCTGTCTCCATCCCCATCTGTAATTCTTTCCTCCCTGGGGCTCCGATCCTGCGCTTGGCTCGCCAGCCCGGTGTGCGGCCCGAGCGGCATCTGATGTAAAACCTGCCAGAGATCAGAGAGCCACAGTGGGAGGGCGAGGGTGGATGCCAGGCCCAGGGGGCATATTGGGGTGCAGCAGGGTGGCCCTCCGCTCTGTGCCATGGTGGGAAGATCACCACCTCTCGGAGCTGCGTGGGCATCTTGAACTAACTGCCGTGGTGAGGGACAGTGGGCTCCCCAACCTGCCCGTGTCCACTCCTGTGACTCTTGCCTCTTTGGGGTCAGGAGCCAAGCGTGAAGGTCGAGAGAGAAAGAGGGAGGGAGGGGGACAGAGGGTGAGGAGGGGTGTCCAGGGACTCCACTGCGCCTGCCCCCTGTCTCTGTGTGTGTGTCTCTGTCTCCCTTCCTGTCTGCCTGGTCTCTCTCTCCTTCCTTTTGGTGGGATTAAAACTTAAGTCTTTGAGTGGCAGACCAGCAGAACTCTGTAGAAACTTTGTCACTCGGCTCTGTTCTCCGAGCAGTGTAAAAGGGGACCACAGCTCAGAGCTCTGACACCAGCCCCTCCCGGCTCAGGTCCTGTGGGTGGGCAGCCGGCGGGGCTCGCATGGGGCTCGTGCCTGAGGAGGCGCAAGTCGGGGCCTGGGGCCCAGTCGGGTCATTGGCGGTGAAGTCAGAGCCTCGCTCCGCTCTGTAGTTGAGGAGGGGAGAACCAGGGGAGGCCCAGCGGGGAGGTCACCGCCGTCACCCCCGGGTGGGACTAGGACTGAGTGTCTCCGTGTGTAGGAGGGGCGGCTTCCTCGCCCCTGGCAGTCCCTGGGAGGAACAACAGCCACCCGCTATGCTCAGTGCTCACGTGTCCCGGTCTGACCCAAGGAGATGAACTTGCCCGCGGTGAGCCGGAGCGAAGGGTCCAGGGGCGTGCGGGTGCATCCCTTTGCTCAGCTCCTCCCACGGTTAGCGAGCTGCTCCTGCGCCCCATGCCGTGTCTGGGAGCTGGGTCTAGCCATGCAGTAGAATTCGAGCTGGAAAAAGAATGTTCTAGAGAGAGTCTAGCAAGTGCAAAGGCCCTGGGTGCAAATAAGCTCATCCTGTTCAAGGAACAAAAAGGAGGCCGATGTGGAGAGCGGCACCACAGAGGAGGGCAGAGCTGTTGGAGTCGGGGCAAAGAGCAGGCGGGGCCCCCTACTGTCAGACCGGTGTCACTGGAGGGCACTGGGACACTGGGACACTGTTGGAAGCTGCTCTTCAGCAGTGGCGTCCCCCGATCTGCAGTGTGAAGCTCCTTTCGGTTGCTCCGCAGAGCGGGCTGCTGAGGGGTGGGCCAGTGGGGAAGCAGGACACGGGAGCGAGCGGGGCTACTGCCACGACCCAGGCACAAGTGTTGCTGGCTCAGACTAGAGTGAGGGTGACTGCTGGTCTCCAGGCGTGTGAGGCCCCTGCTGGAGGGAGCACGGAGCCTGGCCCTGGCCCAAGAGGGGGCCTGTGTGCAAACAACTTGGTTCTTGCTTTCAAGGAGCTTCTGCAGGTTAAGGAAACGAACAGGTAACTAGCTCCCCCTCCCTCGGTTGGTGCCTGCGTCCTTTATCGTGAGCAGAGCAGCCTCCTGCCCTGAAACCCCGGCGGACGTGTGCTGCCAGGCCGTGGGCTGGGCTGGCCATGTTTCATGGCCTATGTCTGCACCGTCTATGGTGGGCTTTCTCCCCAACAGGGGGCCAAATCAGCCTTTGCCTGGACATTGTCTGGGCTTCCTTTCCGTGCTCGGTGGGACTCTGGGTGGCAGGTGACAGAACCCAGCTCTGCCAGGCCTGCACACACCTGGGACGCACCGGCCCACGGGACAGAGAGGGCGGAGCACGGCCAGCGCCCACCCACTGAGGCGGGCAGAGCTCCGTGCGCTGGTGCGGCCCTGTCTCGAGGGCTGTAGACATTCATTTCCGGTGGAGCCCCGTCCCTCCTGTGTCCCAGGAGCTCACTAGGGGACCCACACCAACAGAGCAGCCACCATCTCAAACACCTGGTCACCATACCCCAGAGCAAGGACAAACAAAGGAGGGTCTCGGGGGCGCGGGTGTCTTCCTTGGGGATTAAATGTTCCATCCATCTGGAAAGTGACAGACCACCTCTCAAACTCAGCATCCAAAACTCGTGTCAGGGACCCACTGGCCACAGGCCTGTGTGCTGGCGGTGCTGGTGGGCTGGTGCCCTCTGTGGCAGGTGTGACGGCCACCAGCCACCCGCAGCCCCGTCCCTGGCCCTCGTGCCCCATCGGAGACCCTAGATCCCCGTCCTCAGAGAAGGGCAGCCGGCGCTGCGTGGGCCGTGGGTCCCTCTGCTGGAAGCTGCCTGGAGCGGCCCGGGTTGCAGCTGTGCATGCGGGGGGCGGGTGCCAGCCTGTGTACGCACCCCCGAGTGCTGAGGGGAGCAGGCCCTTCCGCACAGGACAGACACAGCACAGAGTCACTGAGCGGGCCGCACCTCGGTGGCCGTTGTGTGGCCACCGGGTGCAATCTCACAGAGGGGCGAGTGCCTGGCTCTGTTGCCCAGAGTGCTTTTAGCTGTAAACCACAGAAGCTGCACCGTCTTAATCCAAAACAGAAACGTGTCTGGTCGTAGGATTGAAGAGTCGGGCCGGCCGTGTGCGGGACTCTGCCCACGTCACCGGGCCGGCAGGCACCGGGTCCCTCCTCACCCTCTCCCCCCTCCCCCCAGCTTCCTGCTGGACCCCCCTCCACCCCACCCCTGCTGTGGCCTCAGGAGCTGGAGTCCCAGAACAGGGCCGGGACCCCTTTGATGAAGCTGGGTCTGTGCCCACCTTCTGAGGGGTGGCTGAGCGGGTTCCCACAACAGCTGCTGGGGCCGGGGCCCGACCGTAGGGGTGGGGAGGGGAAGGGCTGGTGCCCAAAGGACAGGGCGGCACAGCCCCAGGAGACAGGGCGATGTCTTCTCCACAGGGCCTGGGAAGAGTATGTCCAGCTGGTCACTTTAATGCAAGTGCAGGACAGAAGGGGACTGTGCAGGGTGGACGATGGAGTCAGACATAAGCCCCGAGGTCCTCTGTGGGGACCTCAGAGGGTTTGCTGTGCCCCAGAGCCCGAGTCGGGACCCACTGGGTGTGTAAGAGACCAGAGTGACTGCCCGGCTGGGGACACACTCAACATGTGTGTCCTCAGCCCCAGAATGAGAGTTGCGTACCCCACGTCCCTTGTCACCACAGGTCCCCCAAAGCCCCAGTTTTCCAGGTCTGTGCTGTGGGTGACCTCAAAGAACAGAACCCCTGTTCTTGGCCTGATGTGGAGCTGGGCAGCAGCCCCCTGTGTCTGCCCTTGACTTTGCCCTGGAACTGTGGGGTTTTAAGTGAGGTGACCTCACTTACCCATTCTGGGAGAGGTGCACGGTGGGGCTGTGCCTCCTATGCGGTCACTGCTGGGGCCGGTGGACTGGGTGGAGCGGCTGCAGCAAGGGGCCTCCTGTGGCAGAGACCCCAGCCCAGTTATGCAGTGGGAGGGCAGGGGCTGCCTGCATGGCTAGTTCTGGAGGCCTGGGACCTGGGCAGCTGTGGTGGCAGCAGGGGTTCCAGGTGAGGGCCCGGTGTCCATTGCTGTCTCCGACCCACGAGAGCTGGCCTGGCCCCGGCCTCCCCTCTGACCAGCGCACGGCCTCCTGTTTGCGGCCCACGCTTGCACCGGGGCCTTGCCATGAGTCCAGGCAGCCGGCAGCCCCACCTCCCTGTCAGACCGCAGGTCTCAGGGAGCCTGCAGGGGCCGAGCCTGGGTGTGGCACGAGACAGCCACCGCATGGTGGGCCAGGCGACAGCCAGGCCACACGACAGGGCGAGGGTGAGCAGGCCACCTGGCTCTGGGCAGGCTGCCCGTGAAGCTGCCTCCTCCCAGATGCCAGCGTGGAAGCTGACCCGGGCAGGTAGCTTTCTAGGTCATGGCTCCGCCCCTTCCTCGCCAGGCAAGGGCAGACCATTCACTGGCCCCCTCTGAGCCGCCCCTGTGATCCAGGGACAGTCACAGCGCCAAGCTCCTGTAGGTAAAGCAGGCGGAACACTCGTGCCCCCTGGTGAACGTTCCAGAACACACAGCTGTCGGCTGCTGCTGGTCCAGGCCGTGGAAGTGCACGGTCCAGGGTCAGAGGCCACACTGCCCTTCGGGCCACGTGACCTTTGGGGATGATGAGGATGGTGACGATGGTGACCATGATCGTGGTGATGTTGATCATGATGATGATGAGGGTTTGGGGTGTGATGATGGTGATGGTGGTGGCATCTCTCAGGACCCCTTCCCTGTCCCTTAGGCCATGTCCCAGAGCAGAAGTGTGGCTACGTCTAGAAGCAAAGGACAAGGAAGGCCGGTGCAGTGGGAGCTTTTCACAGGATAATCGGAGATAAGGCTCCTTCAGGGTCCCCTTTCTCTCACACAGAGTGGAGGTACCGGAGGGGAGCTCCTTGTTGCACGCGCTCACCGAGCCAGATTGCAAACCCGTGTTGGTCAGCACCCTCCCTCCCCTCCGCTGTGTGAAATTTTACTGGTCTCATCCCACGGGCTGAGAACCACTGGCTAAGTGACTGAGCCTAGAGGCGGCCCCCTTCCGGAAACGTTTTTTTGTCTGGTAAATAGGCATTTGTACACACGCATGTTCACTGCCCACTCTCTCCACTCCCAGAACCGGGAACCTCTGACCCCAGCCAAGACCTGCACCAATCAGCTCTCAGCACCAGCAGTTCCCTAGACAACCGCCGCAGAGCTGCCACATGGGGCTTAAGCAACAAAAGCAGTTAAGAGTAATAATAACCCTGAACAGCCAGTCCCCAGGGCCCTTCAATGGCTTCCCGAGGTATTCTGCTTAACCCCACAAAGAGTTTCCAATCCCATGTCCTCTTCCAGGGCCTGGCACATACTCGGCCCCACGTGGATGTCCCAGGGCGGGCCTGGCCCGGCCTACGTGCTCCCTCCTCACAGTTGAGCGACAGCTGGGGCCCTCAGCCCAGCCCGTGGAGGTCAGTGGCCTCTGGCTCCATCCTCACCCCAGCCCCCGAGGTTCTGAGCCCCAGGAGCAGAGCTGAGGCGCCGTCCCCTCTGACCGCCCTTCTGCGCCTGCACTTGGGGCACATGGCCGGGCTGCCAGGCGGGCTCGATCAGTGATGACTGGGTGTGCACCTGTACACGATGCAGCTGCCGGGGCGAGGCAGGAGGAGGACCTGGAACATCTGGGCTCACTCAGTGCAGGTGCCAGGCACGGGGCGGGGCGTGCCTCGGGGCTGGCCCTGTGCCCGGCCGGGCCAGGGCCTGGTGCCCTCAGCCCACACCAACACGGTGCAGTGTGTTTGGGTGAGCTAATTGCACAGTGGATTGTTTAGATGAGGTCAGCAAGCGTTTTCGGCGGTGTCCTGCAGGAGCTGTACATCAGGGCCGGCAGAGAAACACCCAGACTGGAGCACCCTAGGGGGCAGTGGGACTGAGGCTCGCCTCCCCTGGGGTCCAACAGTGTCATCGGGTGGTTCTGAGCCGGGGTGGGGGTGGGCGGGCCGCCGCTGGCTGGGACGCTCGTCCTGGCCCTGCCCTTGAGTAGGTATGATGAGGCCTGGGCGGTCCTCACCGTCACCACCCACAAACTCACTCAGTCGCCCCACCTCCGTCACAGAGCCTGAGAAGCCCAGACGGCCACACGTGAAGGCCCAGGGAAAGAACTCAGTAGATGTCAGTGAGGATGAGGCTGCGATGACCCGCAGAGACGCCAAGGCCTCAGGGTGAACCCCCAACGTCCTGAGCAGGGGCTGGCGGGGCGGCCTGACGTGGGGCAGAAATCAGAGGGGCAGCCCAGGGCTGGATGCGGCCGGCCTGCAGACAGCCACGTGCACCCTCCCTGGGGGCCTGAGGGCCCAGCTGGTGCGGACCCAGACGTGCTTAGACCAGGGCCTGGTGCACACACTGTGCGCACTCAGTGTTGGCAACGTCAGTGGTGCCCACGACGGCACTGTTCTGGGAAGCGATGGGAAGCGGGTGCAGCAGCAGGTGGGAGGCGGGTCTCAGAGGCTCCGGCCTGTGTGTCTTTGGGGCAGTGCTAGTGCCGTGATGAATGAATCCCTCAGGTGCAGGTATCATCATGCCTTGGAAGTTTAACTCCCAGTCACTTCAGCGACTCCATCCTGTGGGGCCTGGGTCCCCCAGTGTTTCGAAGGGAGAAGCAGAAACGCAGGGTGGGGCTGGCACAGTGGCTTCCATCAAAGCCAAGCTTGGAAGGGACCCCCGCCCCCTCCCATGAAATGCTCTCACACTCCATTGGTGGGAAAGAGTCGCCAGGCCATGCTTGGGTGCAAGGGGTGCTGGGAAGTGTAGTCCTAGGTGGAACCTCTCTTCCTCCCAACTCTCCAGCTCCACTCTGCTTAGAAAGTAAACATGTGTCTTTTGCTGAACTAGCTGTTTCTGGGCATAAAAGCAACCAAAGGGTAGTTCCCCCTGGAAGGTGGGACCAAGGATTTGAACAACAGAGAGGGTGCAGGAGTCTCAGTGAGACTTCGGCCATTTTCCTGCGGCCAGTCATTTCGTTTGTATTTTTTCCAGGGTTGGGGAGGATGTTGTCTGGGAGGTTCTGTTCAGGGAGGGAAGTATCTAAACAGTAAATCCTGAGCCGCCGTGTGTCGTCCGGGGGTTAGTTCCCTGCAGCCCTCAGCTATCTGTTAGATCTAATCACATCGTTCATATCACTTCCCGTGAAATTTACGCCTAAACCTGCTGAATGAGGGAAACAAGCAGAGAACTTAATTAGCAACGTTAATCATGGCTGTTTGGCGGTTTTGTTTTTTTTTTAGGAGAAAGCAACCATGTTCAGGAAAATAACAATGAACATTTTCCTTCCCAAAGGCCATCACCCATAGGCACTC
>PVKM010050227.1:0-10761 GCA_004027735.1 Carollia perspicillata
TGATGTGCCTTGGTGTGTTCCTCCTTGGGTCCACCTTCTTTGGGACTCTCTGAGCTTCCTGGACTTCCTGGAAGTCTATTTCCTTTGCCAGATTGGGGAAGTTCTCCTTTATTATTTGTTCAAATAAGTTTTCCACTTGTTACTCTTCCTCTTTCCCTTCTGGTACCCCTGTAATTCAGATGTTGGAATGTTTAAAGATGTCCTGGAGGTTCCTAAGCCTCTCCTCACTGTTTTGAATTCTTGTTTCTTCCTTCTTTTCTGTTTGGTTGTTTCTTTCTGGCCCACTCCATTGATTTGAGTTCCAGTTTTCTTCTCATTACTATTGGTTCCATGTGCATTTTCCTTCATTTCACTTACTGTAGCCTTCATTTGTTCATCTAATTTGGACCAAATTCAACCAATTCTGTGAGCATCCTGATCACCAGTGTTTTGAACTGTGCATCTGATAGGTTGGCTGTCTCTTGGTCACTTAAAAGTATTGGCTCTGGGACTTTGAGCTGTTCTTCTGTTTGAGCCATTTTTGGTCAGGTGGCGCCTATTACATATGGGTGGCAGAACCTTAGGTGTTCACCAGGGCGGGGCAATCTAGTTACTGGGTTGTGACGCTGTCTTTGGGGGTAGGGTCAGAGAGGGAACAATGGTGCCTGTTCCACTCTCTCATATTTGCATACCCTCTGCTACCTCCCACAAGCAAACTGGGCCTCCCTTGCACTGGTTCCCAGGTGGGTGGGCCTATGAACACTCCAGGATCCTGTGGGTCTCCCCAACAACCTCTCCTGTGAGGCTGGGAGTCTCTCCCGGCACCTTTTCAATCAATGTTGTTAGGCTTTATTTTCCATCACTGGGGCCCTGGGCTGTGCGGTCCATCTCACTGTCCACTCTTGCCTAGTTTATCTGCGTGCAAATGTGTGTCCAGTGTCAGCCAACCGCCCTGTGTGCCCTGCATGCTCTGCTTGTCTCCTCCTGGAATGTCTGGGGTCTGCAAGCTCCACACCACCTACACTCCCTGAGGTTCCCAGGTCTCGCAGCCACTTCCTTTTCCTGCCGTGTTCCCTCTCTGCCAACTGCTGACTCAGCCCCTCTTACCGGTCTGGTTGAATGGTTGTCGGACTTCCATAGTTCAATTTTCTGTGTTCTGGTTGTGTTATTGTTTGTAAATATTTGTTGTCCTTAATCTTGATTGTGAGAGGAGATACAGTATTTCCACTTATGCCTCCATCTTGGCCAGAAGTCCTGTTCTTCAAGTCTCTTAACCTCGCTTTCCTGTTTTCTATTGTTTTAGCTCTATGGCACATTCTATACAGCTTCATTTGGCTGTCTTTCAACTCTATCTCTCCACTTATGTCTAACTGATCCTAAGCCTCAAGTCGTGAATATTTATAACTGCATTTTTCATGTTTAGAAGTTCTATTTGATTGCTTTTGTAATCTTCTAGATAGTATTTTATAAGTTTTCTCATTCTTATGGTTACATCCAAGTTTCTCTTTATTTATGTAAGTAAAGTAAGCCTCTTTAAAAAAACTGATCATGTTAATACCTAAAGTCCTCATGATTCTCTGCTGTTGTTTTTTGCTCCCTTGCTAATAGTGTTTTATTTCCTTAGGAAAATTTATTTTATTGTATGTTGAACACTGTTTTTGAAACATTACTATGGTGTTCTCCTAGGTGTAGGATAAAACATCCTTCCTCTAGAAAGAATTTGGGTTTTCTCCCGTAAGTCTTGTAAAGAGAAGTTCCAGGATGGTACCCACAAGGTGATATGCTGGGAATTTGGACCATAAACCCATTTGAGGGATGGGTTTTGACTTCAATTTCACAAAGATGAATTTTGTTCTTTGTTTTGTGTTTAATTCCTTCGTGGTTCTACTCAATGCCAAGTTAACTTCCTTCGAAGTCCTCCGGGCTGCAAGTGAATTTCCCTCTGATTCAGCCTTAATCTAATGTGTAGCCCCTTTAGGATCCCAGCTTAACATGACAGGGGTCTCCTTTGACAGTCATGGGTTTTTACCTCTTTTCCAAACACCACAAGACAATCAAACTCAAGTTCAAATTTGCCCAGATCAGTACGTGTCTTCAGGATCAAAGCAGCTTCTGTGTGTTCTATTCCTGCTTAAGCCCTCTGAGTTCACATACTCCTTTACAATTTAGTCTGGTAACTTATAGTCTTAATACATAAATTACAGTAGACTAATATATACTGTGGTACCATACCCCCTTAATTAGTGACTTATAATAACAGAGATATACTCTTGATAACATACATCTCCATGTCAAGTTGGCAGGTGGTGTGTTCCACATTTGTCTCACTCAGGAATCCACGCAGGATGACAAGCGTAATCATCTAGAAAGTTGCTGGTTGCCATGGCAGGGGGAAGAGATTGTGATGAATCACACATGGATCTTAAAGGTATGCCAAGAAGTAACACAAAACAGTTAACTCTGCTCCTATTTTATTGTCCACAGCTAGTCACATGGCTGCCCTAACTTCATGCTGGTTGGCAATTACAATGTGATCATTTGCTCAGAAGCGGCAGAAATTGAAACATTGGTAAACATTCCTAATGGTAGCATACTTACCAATGCTTCAAGGCTTTTAAAAATGTACTTTTTAAGTATAATATCTGCAGTATTTATAGTTGTTTATAGTTGGCCAAAACAATTCTTTGCCCATATTATGTTCTCTTTTTAATGCCTATAAATATCAAACAAGTCTTGGTTACATATCTCTCTCTTGATTAAAATCTCTCTCCCACTCCCATTAATAGTCTCAGGGTGTTGAAAGCAAGTCGATGGTTCTCAAAGATACTCAGTTATTTTACTTACTTTCACAGGACTGTAAACTTTACCTGTACATTTTTTATAACCACAAAGCTTGTTTAACATTTATTTTAGGAAACATAATTTGTTCACTGAGACTGCTAAGTGTATTTGTTAGAGGAAATTGATTGTGCTCACAAACCTTAAATGTGCTCACCAAGTCTATCAGACTACATCAGACTCTGGTAAAGATTTTTCTCTCTGCATCCTGCTTGAAATAAAGATCGCCTCTAGCAGATGTTAGTTCAGGCACAATAGGAAGACGTTTCCCCTAGGAGGTCAGTGTATCTGAACACATAGGAGATATAGGGTGAACAAGACAGCAAATGCCCCACATCTCATGGAGCTGACATTCTCAAACAAAGGCCAGCAACCTGCAGGCTGCAGACCAAATCTACTCTCTCTTTTGTCAGTTGCCTGGATGTCCATGCCCAGAGTGACCTTGGAAGCTACGTGTGAAAAATGGCATTTCTCAGCCTGGGCCCTTGAGTGACAGAAAGGAAACAGAAACTCTCTCACCATGAATGAAAAGCAAAATTCTATTATTAATCAAAATGTTATTATTAAAGCAAAATTCTAGAATTAGTCTTTTTACATTTCAGTAGAATAAACACACACACACACACACACATGCAGGACTCTGGATGGTGGCAGATCTGAGGATACACTGTGTGGAACAGATGCTGAGGCGGAGAAGCAGTGGCAAGTGACAGATTTGGGGAGAGAATAATAAACATGCACAAGACACTGGAGCCAACAGACAGCTGGACGGGGCTGTCTGGAGCTCAGGTGAGAGTTCCCAGCTGGAGAGACTAGATCTGAAGTTGTCATCATTTTGAAGGTGATTAAAGCCATTGGTGGATAGGAAGGCGCATGTCGCAGTTGAATGTTTCTGTTCTCTCCAGGTGCCAAGTTGATGTGAAGAGCCCATTGTGGTATCCCAGGTCTTTTATTGTGAAGGAGTTATCTATCCTGAAAAATACTTTTTGTTGTCCCATAAACTGTACTGGAAGGTACATATCTCCCTTGGACATGTGGAGTGACTCCTCCCTTTCATGACCAGAGCCCGAGCAAACAGGTGACACAGTGGCCTCTGACTCCAATTCACAATTAGTGAATACTAATGTGAAGCACTGCTTTGAAACACCAGAAGTACATAAACCAGCAACTGGCTCTACTGCGTGGCCAAGGGAAGAAATCATGAGCTGGCCCAGTTTCTGAAAATGCCCTGCTCCCCGGGGAAGAAATTCTGCTGTTGGGCTGTTGGAATGAGTGAAAATCTCAGTTACACAATTTTTTTCCAATTAATACAAGGTTAATTTCACATGGATTTATACCATACTATTACTACTTGAGTATTTTAAGATAAATTGCCACATATAAAACATAATATATTGTGTTTTTAAGAGTATAAAATCTCACAAAGTTATACTCAAAAGGTCTCACCACTGAACTTCAACGATTCCAGCCATTGCTGGCAATACAAAAACGTACCTCCCTGTTTCCATACCACTAAAAATTAAAAATTCTCCCCAAAAAGAAAGAAAATAAAACATCCATCAGCATATACATCACTCATTTTAGACACAGTCTTCGGAGGAGAGGCGGGCCTGTGGGGGCTGTCAGAGCAGTCCACACACTCCCCAGATTGCTGCAAAATAACTTCCCAGAGACTCACTTCTGTTACTTGGAGCACAATTTTTGTCAACTTTTGGAGCAGAAGTGGTAAATTTTCTTAATATGTTTTGTCAACAGTATGTAGGGCTGCCTTGTCAGTCAGTATATGAACATAGTGTCCTTTGATTAAGAAAATAATAAAGGGCTGCCACACTGTCGCAGATAGAGCAATTCCAAAAGTATGTCTTATTAGCCACTTAATAAGGAAATAAGCTTATTATCATGATCATGAGTTTTGCTAACAGTCAGATGGTATGATATTGATCTCCCTTGCAATGTTTAAGAAAGAAGGTTTCTGAGTAGGTTTCTGTATCTCTGAACCTACAATATAACTTGGATAGGATTCAAGTCTATAGGAAAAAAACTGAAATCTGCAGACCTCTGGGGTGGGAGTGGGGGTTTCACTTGGACATGAGACAAGGGAAACTTTGTTGCTCGAAATGGCTCAAATTCTCCCTTATTCCTCAGGCCATGGTAGAAGATTCATGGACCTAGAAAAGACTCACAAAGATGTAGGTGGTTTGTGTGGTAACTAACCTGGTTATTGGAAAGAGAGATGTGCTTCTCAGCTTATGGTTCGTGTTTGTCTTCATAGGGGTTTGTCTGACCCCACTGTTTCTCTCTCCACATAGAGGCCGTACACAGATCTGTGGCCAAGGCCATGTAACTTATCAGAATGAACACCAATGCGATTGCAAACCTATTTTGCTAACAGCTGCGCATCATCACAGCGTAAGCAGAGGTCTGTGCTACTTCTCCCTCACCCTCATCTCTTTTAGAATGGCTCGATGGGAAAACAATACCACACAGATGAGCTTTCAAGAACAGACACTGAGCAGTCAATGATTTTGATGTGTTTCCTCACAGAAGTATGAATGTGAGGCTTTGCTATGGAATAAGTGGGGGGCTGTTGTGAAGGGCAAGTATCTGTCTGGTTTTGGACCCCCAAATACTTTGAATATGTATGAGAATCCAGGCTACGTATCTCATACCAAATTATGCAGCATACATGTTCAAAAAAGACTACAGGGGAAAACTTGGGGACCAATTTTAATAACATTTAAACACATGTATCACTGCTGATTTTCAAGACTGCTTAGCGCCCACAGTTCAAGTCTTAGGGTGAGCGTGTTATAGCAGATGGTCACTCGGTGAGAGACCACTCAGCAAGATGTCCTGGGAAGGACGATGACGTGTATAGGGACTCACTTCCCTGATGCTGCACTTGTAGTCCCTGAAGCTCACCACATCTGCACAGGCCTCGGGCTTCCTGGGGAATATTGAGAAGTCCCCATTTAATGAAACTATTTCAGAATCAAACTATGTAGGTCTACAGTAGCTCTGAAATGTAGCTCTATCAGCTGATGCCAGCTGACGAAGGAGAGTTTTTGCAACAGAATATAGAGAATAAGTTGTTAGATCCATAAAGAGAGTTACGGTGCAGCTACGAGAGTAGTGTTCAGCTTCCGAATATGGCTGCTGTTCTACATCGTAAAGACATTGCTCTGTTGATGCGCATGTATCTTTTCCACTATATATGCAGTGAGTGGTGTCCTCTTGGGAGGTGCACTGTTGTGTGTATGTCTCTCTGTCTTCTCCCTGGCTTCTGCATGCAAGGCGGGAAGCCTTAACTGCTAATATGCACATGCTCATTTTGTGGTTTCCCATGGCCACCTCTGCCTGGGAACATTGTTCTGTCCTAGTCGTCAAGCACGGAGGTGTCCAGGGCTCCAGTAGGACATTTCTACATGCCCTGCCAGCTGTGATGGGATCAGCCATCATTGGAGCCAGAGTGGCTTGTAAATTTAATATTATTTTTTTCCAAAGCTGCCTCACCAGCTTCAGAGCGGTGAGCACAGTGCTGCAGTCAGAGCAACCTGGGAGATGATTTGCCCCAGAGCTGTGGTCCATTACATTCTCTAGGGAGGCTCCCTTTAGGGTCAGCTTTCCCAGGTAGCATGATTTGCTCTTGCCTCTGGAACCCAAGGGTTCCACTTTGCAAGGAGGTGCAGGGTGTCCCATAAATGCTTCCTGCAAACACCACAGTTCGAAGACTGGTGCAATGGTGCCCTATTCTGACAACACAAGGTTATATTACTTTCAGGAATAAGGTGAAATACTCCCACAGATTATGATCATTGGGCAGATACTAAAAGACATAATTTTGATCTGGAAAAGGTCAAATTGTATTCGCTCTAATGGACACGCTTTCCTGCCCTGCTCTCGAGGAGGGGCGGAAAGCTCACATCCGCGCTCCGTTGCACTCAGACTTAGACCAGCCGACCCATCCTCTGCGCATATAAAGCCAGGGCAGGGACTCAGTGTTCTGTCGGACGCTGTAGGAGTAAATGCAATGCCGGAAGTGACAGATAAAGTTTCCGAGGTTTGTGAAGTTTGGCATTTTAAAGGCATTCCCGCAGAGCTTTGTGGTGATTATGTTCACCTCTCCCACCTAAAACAGGAGGCACTCGTTTTCCAGCTAAGATGCACTTATCAGACAGTAAACAGAATAGATTGAGGACTGCTGTTTGAAAGAGTGTTTACTTTGAATCCTCATCGTTTCATTCAATAGGATTGCTGCTAGTGAGGTTAATTGGAACTATGGTCCCATCTTTCCCTTGGCACTTTCATGAGAGAAGTCTGGGAGCTTGCAACTATCAGTCTTCGCCTTCTTAGGATATGTCCTCTTGACATTTCAGAGGTGATAATATGGCTTTGGTTTTTCGGAAGGAGGCCAAAGACTGCACACATACTAGAATGAACATCAGTAGAGAGAGGCGTTTTGGGCATGTGTAGCTCTGAGATTTTCAGCATCTCATAGAGGAGGACTGGTGACCATCTATTTCTGCAGGCCCCAAGTATTACAGCTCCAAGACATGATAATACACAAAATAGCGGTATGACAATAAATGCTGGGAAAAGTGGCAAAGTTAATTCTGACAGGCTGGGCCATTGCAGAAAGGGAAAATGAGCCCTCAAGTGTTGGCATGCATCAGTGAGTTGTCGTGTGTGGGGAAGACTGTGAGAAGTAAAGAAAAAGATGCAAAGGAAACAGCAATGTGGCCCTATGTGTATTGTTATTCATGGCGCTAAAGCATGCCTTTTTGACTGGTAAGTGTTTTGATAGGTACTAAGACACCAGCCAGGCCCTTTAATCTGAAAAAAAAAATGTGTGTGCATGCACGTGCACTCTCATGTGTGACAAACCTACGGGGAAATGGAGATACGATGTCATCGAAAGTTTTTTAGGAAATGGTCTGGTGCTGGCAGTCCTTACACGGTGAGTAGTAGCTCTGTTTCCCATGCGTGCTCTATGGGGGCCTTCCTGTAGCATTGAATTTTGCAGGGTGGTGGTTCTGCGAGCGTGTTGATGTGGACAATAGTGGAGATCAAAATAGACCTCACCAAGTTCTTACTTTTATAAATATATTTGACCAGAGCAAGGGAACCCACACTGTCAATATAATAATAAAAGACTGGGTTGGCCCAAAAGTTTATTTGTTTTTTTTCCATAAGGTGGCTCTAGTAGCACTTAGTTGTCTAACTTCATTTGAAACAATAGTACTGTGACAGCTGTCACTTCAGTGTGCATTTTTTCAAAACATCAAGATTGGTGAATTTTTGTGTAGCCACTTTAAGATTGAAGATGGAAGAAAATATGCAACGTCTTTGGCATATTATGCTTTGTAATGTTAAGAAAGGTAAAAAGGTATATTTAGTAAGTAAACTTTACCATTGCACTTCATTTCACCTGTTTCTTTTTACTTTTTAAATATGGCTCTTGGAAAGACAAATACCATATGATCTCACCTTTAACAGGAACCTAAGCAACAAAACAAACAAACAAGCAAAATATAACCAAAGACACTGAAATAGAGAACAGGCTGACAGTGTCCAGAGGGGAGAGGGGAAGGAATTTCAGGGAAAAAGGGAGGGGATTACAGGAACAAGTATAAAGGACACATGGACAAAACTAAGGGGGGTGGAAATGGGAGGGAGGTTTGGAGCACTGGGGGGGGGTGGCCTGGGACAGGAGTGAAAGACAGAAAACTGTACTTGAACAACAATTAAGATAAAATTTAAAAATAAATAAATAAATAAATAAATAAATAAATAAATAAATAGGGCTCTTGGCAAATTTTAAATATATGTTTCCTGCGTTTGTATCTCACATGTATTTTTACTGACAGCACTTTTATCCCGCTTTGATCACAGAGAGTGGGGGAGCTCAGGCCTGCGACCGTGCTCTCACATCAGCCCCAGGCAAACGGCGTGGCCGAAAAGACGAGATGCCCAGGCTCGCCTTTCCTCAGGGTCAGCGCCCAACCTTGCGTGCTGGCCAAACTGCACTGCATGTGCAGACATCGTGGACAATGCAATTTTTTTATTTTACTTTTTCAATTACAGTTCATATTCAATATTATTCTGTATTAGGTTCAGGTGCACTGCATAGTGGTTAGACAATCACATATTTTACAAAGTGTTCCTCCCAATATTTTACAAAGACACCATACACAGCTATCAAACAAAATATTATTGGCTATGTTTCCTATGCTTTATTTTATATCTTCATGACTATTTTGTAACTACCAATCTGTACTACTCAATCCCTTCTCCTTTTACACTCAGTCCCCTAACACCCCATCCTCTCTGGCAACAATCAGTCTGCTCTCTGTTTCTATGAATCTATCTCTGTTTTGTTTGTTTATATCATTTTTTTTTTAGATTGGACAATGTGAACTGATGCTACAGAGAAAACCCAGCACTTCTGCTGAAAAAGATGCAATAACACAAGCAGGAAGCCCTGAGGTCAGAGCAGGGTTAGAGGAGTGTGGCTTGCATGTTCTTGCTGACCCTGATTGCTATGTCATGCCACGTGGCACAGGCAAGTGCCAGCTCAAGGCAGGGACACTTCCAGCACTGCCCAACTGTACGACCAGTTCCATTGTCTATCCTGAGGAAACATTAAGGCATGGAAAGATGTGCAGGTTTCCAAACATACTTATCCAGTGAATCTGGGGCACTAAAGATGATCTTGCTGTTGAATGAGTATGGCTGCTAATTAAGGGAAAGCCTGGCTTATTTTGTAAAAGGAAAGAGAGTTTTATTCCTTCTGCTTTCCTTCTTTTAAAACAGAGTGAAACTGATTTCTTAGTCTATTAGGATGGAGAAGGTATGAGTTTGGGGAAAGGGTGAACATTCACCAATGAGGAAACACAAAATAAACAAAGCACTACCACTCGGTTTGTGACTGACAGATTGTAGTCTTCTTGATCTTGGCATTGATGGAACTCCTGTCAGGAGATACATGTCTGTGGAGAGTGGGAGATTGGCAGTAGCAGTCTATTATTGCCCCAACACTGGTTGTTTTGTTTAAAAAATAAATAACCATCCTGTTATTTAGATGGAAAAATGAGTATATTTTTACATTCTGGCTAAAAGACAATCCTGTCAATGTTAGAATAAGAAATGAACATCTAAAAACCACCAGAATACAGACATGTTGTAGAATATGGAATATTGCTATTCTGAAGTGTTATTGATATTTTACCTTAAAACAGATCATTCAGTCATTTGGAAAGCTATTATTTAGGCAAGTGTCTAAAGAAGTAAAAAAACAAATTCACCAGTTGCTTTATAGAAATGAGCTTGAAGAAACTAAAATTTGCAATAATTTGAATATAAAAAACTGGTTAATCATAAAACACCAAGTAAATAAAAACCCACAAGCCATCGTGAACCTCAAAAAAGGGAAGCAGGCCCTGGCTGGTGTGCTCAGTGGATTGAGCACCAGCCTGCAAACCAAAGAGTCACAGGTTTGATTCCCAGGCCAGGCACATGCCTGGGTTGTAGGCCAGGTCCCCAGTAGGGGGCATGTAAGAGGCAACCACACATTGATGTTTCTCTCCTTCTCTTTTTCCCTCCTTTCCCTTCTCTCTAAAAATAAAATAAATTTAAAAAGGGGGGTAGCAGGATGAATTAAAGTTCTTCTCTGAGGAATATAGTGAATACAAAAGGCATATGGAATTGGAAAATCAATGGCTTCCAGAATCCATTAGAATAGAATAGACTCAGGCAGGCATTAGCAATAGTAGCTAAAATCAGCAGCTAAAAGTTGGCTGGGGAACCAGACATTTACGTGGTGGCAAAGTATAAGCCCACAGATTTCCAACTAACATAAATGTGGAAATATAGCTTTGTAAGGAAGGAATCTGATGATCCCCCCTGATTTATCAAGTGATAAAACTTACATCACTAATTATGAGA
>PVKM010050228.1:0-10766 GCA_004027735.1 Carollia perspicillata
GTCAGGCAGGAGAAGCTGCCTTTTTCATTTGCTGTCAGGATTATTCCTGGTTTGATACTCATACTCCCCCAATACGCATTTAAGCATTTATTTTTTAAAAAACCAGAAACATTTAAATTTAACCACTTCTACTCCCCTAGTCTCTTTCAAAAATGACACACCTTACTTTTTAAAGATCCTATTTTCTCATAAACTTTACTTTGTAAATGCTCTTAAAACTAGAGTCTAATTTAGTTAATCCAGATTAACAAACATATAAAGAAATCTTGTAGGTTATTGCTACGGTTTATGCTCTTTTCACAGTCTGGTAACATGCAACTATGTATTTAATACAAAGCAGCAACTGCGTGGTTTAACAAAAACGCATCTCAGCACCAGACTACACAAACTTGCTGTGAGAAAATCGAAGAGCAGTCACTATGAAGAAATCCATTACAGATCCAGAAAGGACTTGGAGAAAATGAGGTAAAACGTCATTTTATAATAAATCTCCCTATTCGTTTGCTGTGTGACTCAGAATTTGCTCCAAAAGTTCATCTCCAGCAATTACAGCCGCAGGATCAATGGTACGTCTCCGTCTCCTGCAGCAGGAGACAGGAAATGGCACTTCTCAGGCAAAGCAAAGGGATTAAATGAGGAAGACACGTGTTTCTATGATTTCTTCCTTTTATTTATTTAAAGAAAAGTTTTTTAAAAATTCTCATCCAAAGATATGTTTTTATTAATTTTACAGAAAGATAGACAGACATCGATTGTTTGCCTCCACCCCAACTGGAGATAGAACCCAAACCTTGGTTATTTGCCCTGACAGGGGATTGAACCTGCAACCTTTTGGTGTATGGGAGGATGCTCCAACCAACTGAGCCACCTGGCCAGGATGGTTTTTATTTGGGATTTTACCAAAATGACTTTGAATGGGATGGATTACCACATCTGCTTTGGTTTTTAATCAACCATTCACCAGCAACTGTGGCACGAGCCCATAAGCATTCAAGAATAAAAACAAACACAGGACCAGATAAGGCTCCCCCACTAACCCAAATTGATCCATTTCCTCAACACAACTCTGAAACCACAGGGCTCGGAGCACCTAGAGAAGCCTGGTGTGTGCGTGCACCTCTGTGCCACGTGGAAGAGAAGGGGCCACACGAGAAACCTGACACGCTCGGGGAGGCCTGCATGGCAGCCCCACGAATTCAGGGGCCTCAAGTAACCACAGAGCATGGTCGGAAATCAAAACTCTCTAACAAAAACCCTTTAATGGTGGGTAGTCCTGTCCTAGCCTGGTATTTTTCTCTAACAAAGGTCAACCTCGCCTTAACTGATCCCGTCTATTGTCTTTTTGCGTCCATGATAACATGCCTTTTGAATGTCAAATTTCCTTTTTCCAGAGCCCTCCAAGCACAGGCACAGCCCCAGGAGAGACCACAAATCCCTTTATTGTTACTGTTATCCTGTTAATACTGTTAACAATCCTGTACCCACCTCTGTAAAGGGTGGCTACCTTTTACTTTTTATACAATCCCGGAGGTTTCCCAGTTTTGCTTCCTCCCACCTCCATGATCTATCACCAATGGGTTTCAGGTAGCCCACTGACACCTCCTCTTTTGGTTGTGATATATAAAATAAGGTGTAAAACTGCCATTGTTCAGAGCATTTTCTCAACTCTTTGAGGTTTTGTTTCCTGGCATTGTCAGTTTGGCTCAAATAAACTCACAAAAATTCTCTACAGGTTTCGCATGTTTCTTAGGTTGACAGCCAGCCACAACCTGTCTAAATCCTTAATTCCTTTTTAACGGGCTCTGGTGCTGGGAGGGGCAGCAGCTAACTGCTGCCGTCCCTACAGGAGCTTATTGGTGTCTTGGGCGCCCCCTCGGCTTGGGCAGCGGCCCAGCTGCCGCCCGGGTGCCAGAGCAGAGGTCCCCTCGGTGGGTCAGGTCGTGGGCGGTGGCAGCGCGGCCGGGGCAGGGAGCACCCAGGGCTACCAGGCACCTGCCCCTTCTGGGGAAAGGGAGGTGAGGTTGGTGGTGGGCGCGGGGGCGGAGTGAGGGAGGCCTGGGGGCCCTGCCGGCAGAAGCAGACGGAGGGAGAAGGCCCATCTCTGTATTGCTAAGGCCCCACTCCCGATCGCCTTCAGTCACCATCTCGTTTTTTTCCTCTCCCTTGGTGGCTGGGGATACTGACAGCTGCTCCTCCAACGTGGTCACGTGAGTCGCACCGCCCAGGTGCCCGGGATGGAACAAGGCCGCTGGCGGCCGCTAGGGGGAGCTGGGCCTCCTTCCCGGGTCTCCTCTTCTCGGTCCAACCTTCCTGGGGGAACTGATGCTGAAAGAGATGAAGGGTATCATGGAGTGGGGCTGGGCCACCTTTTCTTTGGGGGAAGAAAAGGGAAAGGTTTTCATCATACAGATTACCACGTCTTTCAGTGGTGATCCATGTAACAGGTAGTTTACTGGTGCTTGACCAGAAAATTACATACTAGATGATTAAGATTATGTTTTTGGTAGAGGGTGAAACTGCAGTTTATTGAGGCACTAAATCTAGGTTTGTTGTCATGGGCTTTTAGCGTGAATGATGCCATTTTGGGCCTGTGTTGTTTTTCCGTTGTTTTTAAAAATATTTTACTTATTTATTTTTAAAGGGGGAAAGGAGGGATAAAGAGAGGGAGAGAAACATTGATCAGCTGCCTCCCAACTGGGGACCTGACTGCAAGCCAGGCATGTACCCTGATCAGGAGTCGAACCAGCAATCTTTTGGTCCACAGATCTACACTCAATCCACTGAACCGCACAGGTCAGGGTGGGCCTATGGTTTTAACACTCTCTGTCTAGCTCATCTAATTTGGAGTAAACTATAGTAATCTAAAATGATATCTCCCTGCAGGTCCTCTGTAGGTTCTTGCTTATTTTCATATCCAACTAATCTGCATGCCAGAGTAGCACATCTTGGGATGACTTGTTCTGAACACTTACAGTTGTATTTATAATTTTTATGCTTATTTTTTCTTCTACAAAGGCTTTATCATTTCTTCGGGTATTTTGGTGTTAGATCAAGAAACAGACTACTGATGATAAACTGATGCCAAGATCTTTTTCAGCTATTTTTAAAAATCTAATGAATACCCCTGTTTTCAAGAATCTTCTTTTATTTACTCCTCTTAAAGGAAGCAAGAATTTTGGGGAACCAAGATCATTAATAGAATGTAAGAGTTGGAGGTTTTTATTTAGTAAAAAAATTCCTCATTTTACAGATAAAGAAACAGAAGAGAGTAATTTGCTTCAGGTCAGAGACAAGAACCACAACATTTTACATAATCATTCTTCATTTTACTTCTGTGGGAAACTTGTTCTTGCCAAATATTCTCCCTGGGCTCAGGGTTAATTCTTTTGTGTTTAAACTATGGCTCTTAGAGTAATTAGGAATGTGTGGGGTGAAAGGGGAACAAACTGGGTCTTCTGGAACTCAGTTTCTGGCCTTCCTAAGACTTTTAAGTGATAACCTACAGTCTTTTCAACATCCCCTTATTTTTAATAGACTTGTAAGTCAACAACTATTTCTTGACTGCCTATCGTGCACCAAGCATGGGGATTGCATTTTCACAATGAAATGAGAGAGGAGCCCGTCCCTCAAGTATTGGACCGATAAACTGGTACCTCTTATGGTTATGTGTTACGATATGGAAAGTTCTCTCTTGGCTAGACAAATGGATGGGTTTATTACTTGTTTTAGCAAGCTTTAACTCCTCTATCAGCAAAAGTTCTTTGCATTTCCCAGAGCAAAGGCTAAGACGCACTCTGGCATCTTTCATTTTTGATGTGGATTTTCTAATTATGCCAGGCCTTCCTGAAGACAGTCCTTGAACAACAGTCTTTTCTGCCAGAGTGGACGGCACTGGCAGGTGTCCAAGCTTCGCCTCCGGTTGGGGCTTCTTCGAAGCGCCACAGATCTAACCACAAAGCTAGGTGACAAAGGTTCATTACGGGTCCTCTGCAGGCTCCTACCCAGACGCCGGAGCGCGCCTGCGTGCGGGAGCCCCTTTGTTGCTCGGCCCCTGAAGTCTAGCTGCGCCTGCGCGGTGGGCCGGCGCCGACAAGTGCGCCGCGCCGCTGGCACCGGCGGGGGGCGAGCTGACTCGGAGCAGCCGGCGCCGTCGTTGCGACCGCAGCAGCGGAGTTCAGAGGCCCCAGAGGGGGGAGACTTCCCATACCGTGACTGAGATGTCGTCCACTGCGGCTTTTTACCTTCTCTCCACCCTGGGAGGGTACTTGGTGACCTCATTCTTGTTGCTCAAATACCCGACCTTGCTGCACCAGAGAAAGAAGCAGCGATTCCTCAGTAAACACATCTCTCACCGCGGAGGTGAGAGGGGGTCCTAAGAACCCGATGGCGGAGATGCGGGAGGGTTTTTCCTCCTTTGGAGCTCCGCAAAAGGCTGGCGGGCGGAAATAACGTGAGAATTTGAGGAAGATTGGGCATGGGTGAATAGGGGGCTCCTCCGGCGGTGAAGGCGATGTGAAGGGGAGGTCTCCTGTGGGGAGGAAAGGGGTCCTGAGACAAAGCCAAGGTGAGGATCTCTTGAGTGCAGCGGTGTCAGGGATTCTCAGGAGGAGGAAGGACCAGGGTGAGAATGAAGGGTAGATGGACAGTTTCTCGGCGGACGGAAGAGTGATCGCGCAGCGAGGCACCAGGTGGGGAACGCCGAGGGAGCCGTGGGGCGGGGGGCGCACATCCGGTCGGGGAAACCGGGAAGGGACTGCGCCCAGTGAGCCAGTGATTGAGCCTGGGCGGGAGGAAGATCCTGGGCCACAGTGATTCAGGACCGAGGAGGAACTGCGTGAACCTGGAGCGCGCTGCAGCCAGGTGTCTGCAGTCCCTTGGTAGCCAGTCCGCCCCCCCGCCCCCCGCTCCATGCCACACTAGGAGCAAGATAATTAATAAGAGAGGAAAACCGAGTCTCTGAGATGGGTCCCCTTTCCAAGGTTACAATTAGAGCTTGGCCTGGATGGGACAGAAACTGGAACGTCCAGGTTCCCAAGTCTGCAAACGTTGTACCTGTTTTTTCTTTTTAAAGCCCCATCCTGCACCCTAGCAATGACGCGTGGATTCCCAAAAGACAAGAAGATGATTGAGTTTGTGACAGGACAGTATTGTGTGAAGGAAACAAAGAAGTTTCTTTGGGAGAGCTGTCTTGCCGAAAGGAGACTAGATAGTGCACCCTCTGATTTCCCAGATAGCAGGCCACATCTTTGCCTCTTCATTATTAAGTGTCTATTTCATTCCAAGCATGATGTATATAAAATGTGAAAATTTCATGGATTATTTCCATCATTGTTAACTTTTCTTTAGAGGCGAGTGTTCACCTGGGTTAAAATTGCTTGGACTTTGCAGCCTCCTGTTGTAATTGAAGTGGTACGTTTCTAAATTTACAGTCTAAAACTTGATTTAGTACCATAACTCCTTTTTAGATGTTACAGAAATACGTTAGCATTCTTCTGTGTAATTTTATCAGTTACGCATAGTACTCAAGAGTGACTTCAGTGGTTCTCCTTGTCTCCCACTCATGAAAAGCATCAAAGGTTTTCAGGGGTCACCCGCCAGATGCCATGTTATTTCTCATTTGGTTTATCTGTATTTTAGATACTGTTCGACTATAAGGCAAACATAGGACTGCTAGCGTGCCTTCAGGCATTAAAGCCCCAAACCGGCTTTTAGTGTTGAGTCGTTGCCGCAGAAGCAGTTTGCAATGGCGATAGTCCTGTTCTGGAGACGGGCAGTCCACACCGCCGTTGTGTTTGCCCACTCGAAAAAAGAAAAGTGCTTACTGAGAGCCCAAACCAAAACAAAACCAGATCCTCTGAAAAGCTATCTAACTTGTCGTTGGCTAAAATTTGGATCATCCCAGTTTTATTTTGAATAAATAACCTCGTTACATATCTGCAGACTCAAACCCTGTTTTACTCTACTTGTATGATGGGCCAAAGCACTGGAGTAAGTTTCAGTGTGTTAATGCTTAATACGCTTTCGTGGAGTATGTACGTCCACTAATACAGCAGAGTCCAGGGTAAGAGAGGAGATACTTATTTTTAGGAAACATTTTGCAGCTCAAGATACTAAGTTTCTGGAAAATAATAGACCAGGAAGGAGTTGCTTCCTTGCTTGCTTTTATTTTTTTTCTTGGACACTGATAACAGCAATCACTAGTCTGTGTGTAATCACTAGTCTAATGTCCCTAACTACAAATAGGTAGTTTTCACATGAGCCGGATATATGACTCTTTTGAGGTTGAAACATTGATGGCTGTATGTGTTTAAAGTATATACACCTGAGTTGCTATAACTGGAAGCTATTAATGTGTACTGTTCTCCAGTATGTCTGTCCGATACTGGCCCTACCACTAGTTAGCCTTGGGAATCAGCCTGAGTTTTCCATATCTATAGATGGAGAGTGTTTGCCTTGCTTCTCTTTGGGTTGTTAGGAGGATTGGGTGTAGAAAGCACTTTGAAAATTGTAAAATTGAAAATATAAGCATGGATACAGGGCACCCACATTTGCATTTTGCAATAGAACTTTGAGTTGATTGAGAAGCTTGAGATCACCCTATACTTACGTTTCAAAGTTTTAGCAAACTCTTTTCGCCTTTTTAGACATTGATTGTCCTTGAAAGTGGAAAATACTTATGTTGCATTAGGATATATTAATACATCTGCTTCCCTTACTAGACTGTGAATTCCTCAAGGCCAGGTTTTAGATTGTATTAATTCTTTTGTCTCTAGCTCCTAGTTTAGATACTAACATATAATTAAAATAATAGTTTATTATCTGCTAATTATCTACTGCATGCTAGATGTTTTCCATGTGTTTCTTAAATTTATTTGACCAAGAACACGCTTTATAACTGCAGTGTATTGATGAAACACCAATCGGACCAAAGATATACCCTCCAGATTAAATGGGGAGCAAGCAATACTCTCAAAGGCCATTTTCTTAATTTCTCTATGAAATTATGAATTTTATTAATATTTTCCCCAATTGCATAAGTAACTCATGTTCATTGTAGAAAATTTGGAAAACATGGAAATGAGAAAATAAAAAATAGTTCCTAAACTTTACTGGACATAATCTCTGTTCACAATTTGAAGTCTATCCTTCAAATACTTATTGTCTTGCATTTGGAATTATACTGTGTATACATTTATTTCAGGTAGAGATAGGATAGCAAAGAAATAACTTAGTTTAATACTCCATAACTTGTCTCTATGGGCCAACCAAATTAAGCAAAAGGCCTTTTATTTTTATATTTAAAAAAAAGTTTTATTTATTTATTCTTAGAGAGAGAGGAGGGCAGGGAGAGAGTGAAGGAGAGAGACATTGATCAGTTGTCTTGAACGCCCCCAACCCCGGGACCAAACCTGAAACCCAGGCATGTGCCCTCACTGGGAGTCAAGCCGGTGACCCTTTGCTATGCCAGGTGACCCTCAACCAAGTGAGCCACACCGGTCAGGGCCAAGCAACAGGCTTTTTAAGAAGAGGTCTATTTTTTAGGGTTTAGTGGTCAAAGAATTGAAAAAAATCACCAACTGATCAAATCTTAACCTTCTCTCCTTACCTGTCCTTTCACCCTTGCAATCAAGTCAGAGTTCTGTCACTGTCTGGGCATCCCTGCCACAGATTGATTTGGCAGGTGATAAGTTTTTTTTTCTTTTTTAAATCCTCTCCCTAAGCTGTATTTATTGATTTGAGAGAGAGAGGAAGGGAGAGAGAGAGAAACACGGATAAGTTGCCTTCTGTACATGCCTGACCGGGGATAGAACCCACAACCTAGGTATGTGCCCTGACTGGGAATCGAATCCACAACTTTTTGGTGTGTGGGATGATGCTCCAGCCAACGTAAGCCACAGCGGCCAGGGCAGCAGGTGATAAGTTTGAGGGTAGAGACTGCGCTTGGATACTGGCCGCCTTGGGTCCTCAACTTTACTTGGTTGTTCAAGGAGAAAATTGATGCACCAGTTTGAGTCTCGAAGTGTCACTGAAAATGGCATTCTGCAGTTGCAACCCGAAACTTGTTCCGCGCCAGGATGCCGATTCTTTCTCTTCAGCTTTTGTTCCCTCATTCCTACTTTCAGGGAGCTCGCCCTCACTTGTCACTGAGGACTTTTCCAGCTGGCCCACTCATTCCTACTGATAACTTAGCACTGCAGTCATTTACCACATATTTCATAGGCCTTTCCTACTTCATAAAACAAACTCAAATGCACTTATTTTCAGCAATGGAGAGACATGTGTATGTGTACATATACATATACCCATGTTTCTCTTAAACTGTATACAAATTCAGAAAAATTAAATATCATTATAGACAATTATTGAAATCATGACAAGATACCATCAAAGATCATTCAGCACTGAAGAGAGCGTGCACGTGGCGGGCGGGCGGTAAATGCTGCTGTGTGTCAGTACAGTTTGAATGTCATCTTGTGCTTCTAGGCTGTTGGTGTGTTTAATCCTTTCCTTATATATGCAAATATAAATTTCACAAGTTCTTTTCCCCTTGGAAGGTGAGACCCATATTAAGAACTGCTCTTCTGTGTGTACTAACTCTAGTTGTTACAGACTCTTTGTGCTCTTTCATAAATTATATGTACTGTTGCCAAGGCGCACTGTAGATGTTGAGTGAATGAATGAATTTAGAAATGAAGAAGGGACCTACTTTGTTGTGTGATTTACTAAATAACTCTAAATTTTGAGTTGAGATAGGATCATATATTCAAACTTTTTTAAAAAAGATTTTATTTATTTATGTTTAGAGAGGGGAAGGGAGGGAGAAAGAGAGGGAGAGAAACATCAGTGTGTGGTTGCCTCTTGTGCACCCCCCACTGGGGACCTGGCGCGCAACCCAAGCATGTGCCCTGACTGGGAATCGAACCTGCTACACCTTTGGTTCGCAGGCCGGCACTCAGTCCACTGAGCCACACCAGCCAGAGCTATTCAAGCATTAAGATATGTGTTATTTCACTAGACTGTCTTTGCCAATATCAGAAATGATTTAATTTTGAAGGTTGTTCTTTTGTGGCTGATGCACATTTGTCCTATTTGTCATCGGTTTATAAACATCACGTGCACATGCATATATAGTGTACGCAAGGATGTAAATAACAGTGGTGCTTGGAGCTTAACTAAAACAAGTCTGCAATGTTTACTGAATGTGTATTGGTATATAAAACATTTGGGAGGTCAAAAGGAGACTGAACAGATGTTTCCTGCCTTTTAATCTAATTAAAGCTACAAAAGAGAATGGTCCCTTTATTTTTCCTACCCTATAAGAAATTAACCAATCACAAAATAATTACGAAGCACTGTATTAGGCAGGAGAAGTTAATATAGAATGAAAGCTTTAGGGAGTGAATAGTGAAGCTGTAAATAAAGTGAGTCGGGAATTTCCAGGGAAGGTTTCTCAAAGGCGGGGAATGTGAACTGGTGACAAGGGGGCAGGAGGAGACAGCTGAGGAATTACGAACAAATTGCATTAGGACGGCGTGCAAAATGTGTGATACTCATTCTCTTCCACATTTAATAATTAACTTCATAACTAAACTTTTGTTTATATGTAGAGTGGTTATTAGTAAAACCAGGCGTTGTTTAAGCTGCTTACTGAGAGAAAATAAATTAATGGCGAGCATGCTTCTATGAATGATGGTGACCATAATTGAACAAGAAAGGAATTTAAACCATTTCACCAGAGAGGCACTAACACCAAATAATTCCTTGGAGAGGAGTGGCATACTCTTAATTAATCCCTTAGTTACTCTCCAGGCCTTCACCATAGGCATCTCGCAAGTAATCTGTGGGTATTACCATTGTGGAATTTATCTTCAAGCTTTACAGGCAAATAGAAGACTAGGGGAGTGAGGACCGAGATGAATAACTCACCTGGAACAGTGAGCACAGTCAGTGGGGAAGCGGGCGGGGTCTGCAGTCTTACTGCTCGTGCTCAAGTCCCCGCTCCCCTTCTTGGCTGGGCGACCTCACCCTTTTTTTTTTTTTTTTTTGAGATAGTAATACTTACCATGGTCGTGGGGTTTTTAAATGAGATATATAAGTTCTCTGCGCAGTATTTAGCTTCTGTTAATTATTAATATCTTGACCACCTTTTCAATATTTTAATTAGTATTGGCTATAAAGTACAAACTTACAAAATAGATAAAAGATGGTCAGCAGTAATATTTGCATGCTTGACTTGTTAGGTTTAAATGAATTACTGTTAAAATTAATATGGAAAACAGGCAGACTTTGAATTCAAATATTAGTAGAAATATGTATTTATTAACTGTGGGGAAATTTATTTCAGGGTACCACGTCTCTATCCTTATATTTTTCTTAACTCTTTCCCCCCACAGTTAAAGATCACAGCCCTGGCTGGTGTGTCTCAGTGGTTTGAGTGCCGAGCTGCAAATCGAAAGGTCACTGGTTCAATTCCCAGTCAGGATACATCCCTGGGTTGCAGGCCAGGTCCCCAGTTGCGGGTGTGTGAGAGGCTGCCAACCGATGTATCTCATGATTCTTTCCCTCTTTTTCACTGCCTTCCCCTCTCTCTAAAAGTAAATAAATAAAATCTTTTGAAAAAATCAGAGAAAAAGGATGTATATTACAAAGCCCTTGCTACTGGAATTTGCTACAGTTTTAAAAACAGGCAGTTTCATTTAAGAGTATATTTGATGTGTTAGTAAAAATTATTGATTTTGTTAAATTTCAACCATTGAGAACACACA
>PVKM010050229.1:0-10756 GCA_004027735.1 Carollia perspicillata
GGCATTGTGGAGGGGCAGCGGGAACAGTAAGGGGACAGCGTCTTCGTGGCAGTGACTCATGAAAGGGATGGGAATCAACCTGGTTCACGACGGAAGAGCCCTCCCCCATGGTCCCGATTCCCTCCCCACCCCCATCCCATCAACCCAGGCTCAGGCCTCAGCTGCTCTGTACCTTGGCTGGATGGCGAGGTCAGGGTTGGGAAGGGCAGCGGGGCCTCAGCCAGGAGCAGCAGACACAGGGAGCTGAAGAGGACCATGAAGATGGCAGCAGGCACGGTCCAGGGCCCATCCACAGTCAGGAAGTCCACGGGGCTGGTGCAGGGGCAGGGACAGGGCAGGGGGGAGCTGCTCAGGCCCTGTACACCGTTACCTTGTGCCATGTGCCATGAACTGGGAAAGTAGAGTCAGGCCCACTTTCCAGACAGGAAAACAGAGGCCCTTTATCTATTCACTCCACAGGTATTTGTGGAGTGCTTCCTTTGTACCAAGCTCTGGGCTCTGTGGCAGAGTGGCTTGGAAACATCCTCTCCCCTGCTCCCCACCACACGCACACACACACACACACACACACGTGCGCACACACACACAGGAACAAGCCTGAGTTCAGCTCCCTCCACCCATCCTGGACGCTCCAGGAAACAGCTGCCTCCACACTAATTGGTCTGTCTGGGCTGGCAGATCTTCAGAGAGCTCTGAGAGTCACAACATCCTTGCACAACAGTCAACGCCCCGGGCCAGAGGGCAGACAGAGGGCACGGCTGTCCCAGGCCTAGCCTCTCTGGGCTCAGGGCGGGCCACAGAGACCTCCTGCTTCTGGGGCCCAGCTTGCCCTCATGCCTTGACAGCTCCGTCCTGCCTCACTCTCCCTCAAGCCCTCCCCCAAGCAGGGCAGAACCCCTGGCTCCCCGGAAACCATCATGCAGAACCCGCCTTGCTGTGGAGCCTCGGCCTGGGGTGTAAGGTCCCCTGTGCTGGGGCCCCACCCACCACCTCCCTCAACCCTTTGGTCTCTCCCACACAAGCCCTACCAGTCCCATCTCCTCAGGGTCATCCCTCTCTCGGGCTCTGGGGTTGCAAGGCTGAAGGGTCAGGGAGAGGGTCTCCCAGAAACCCGCCTTTAGCATCAGGGTCCCAAGGAAGTCCTCAGGGGCCGCCTGACCAAGTGTGTCCTGGAGCCAGGCCCTGGTGGGCTCGCTGCTCTTTGGGGTTTGGAACAAAAGCAGGTGACCTGGAGTGGGTTCCTCTCCCTCCCTCTGGGGGTCCCGACTAGACCTGGAGGTCTGGGCAGAGGCGGAGAGAACCTCAGGCTGAGAGAAGAGAGGGTATCCTGAGGCCAGAGCTGGCTTCTAGGGTGTAACGAATCAGCACCCCCCTCGACGGGCCCCATGAGCGGGGGTGTCCAGGTCGCGGCACCGACCTGGGCAGCACGGGCCTGCCGTGCCCACAGTGGGGCCGCAGCCGGCAGCGTCTCGCCAGCATGGCCAGCAGCAGCAACACGAGAATCTGCAAGGGGAGCAGAGTGAGGAACTCGGGGTGCCCGGGCCGGCCCCGACGGGCTGACCTCAGCCCCCAGGAGACCCCCACTCCCCGGCGCACACTCACGCGGCTCTCAGGGGCTGTGAGAACCCCCTCCCACACTGCGGGCTCCCGGGCGCTCCCCTCATCAGCCCCAGCAGGGACCACAGGTCACCCTGCCCAGCCTGGCAGCAGGCTGCAAGCCAGTTTGGACTTAGGTGGGACTCACCGACAGCACAGCCAAGCACGTGTGGAGGAGGCCGGGCGGCACCCTGGGGTGGCAGGCGGGCACTACCCTGCAAAGGGAGTGAAGGCTGGGTCACACCTGGGTGGGGACCCCCAGGTATGCCACCAGGTCTGGGGGTCCAGGCTGTCCACACTGGGGCTCTTCCCCCCTCAATCCTTTGATCTCTTACGCAAGCCTGCCCAGGTCCTCGTGCTTGGGGTCACTTGGGGGCTCTCGTGCTTCTACGGTGTGCCAGCCCCGTGCCAAGCTCTGAGGTTCCCGGGCTACAGGACAGGGGCCTCCCACGGAAAGACAGACACGGGAGGAACAGTGGGCCGGCTGGGCCAAACCTCTCTTCCTTCTCACGCAGACCCTTCCTGTCCTTCAAGGCCCGCTTCGTCCCTCCCTCCTGCAGGAAGCCTCCCTGACTGCCCCAGGCCTCACGGAACTCTTCTCAGAACCGTGGCTGAGCACACGACCCCAGGCAAACAGCCGAGTGTCTGGCCCTACAATCTGCCCTCCCTGCACCAGCATGAGTTCAGTCTGTGTCTGACTGCAGTGATGTTCCTTGGTCTTTCGGGACTTAGGTCTCTTCTCGTTTCCCTTTCATTAAGGGCTTCCATGGGCAGCTGGGCGGGTTGCACCCTGCACCGGGATGCCCAGCAAGGGAGTGAGTGCGGTCTGAAACCTGGGCCACGCTGTTCGCCAAGCCCTGCGCCTACTGAGCTGCCTGCATGTAAAGGGGGGTCCCTTCCTCTAATTACGATACAGGGTCCCTGTGGCCTGGCAGAGGACTGGCTCTCACCACGGCTGGGCAGAGACAGGCGCGTGGTGGACACACAGAGACTGATGGGCACAATAGAGGCTCCCACTCCCACCGCTGGGTCATGGAAGAGAAAGGGGCAGGAGCCCTAAGCTCAGAACTGGACCTGGGCTTGGGAGAGGGGACGGGACTGGGTCCCTGGGGAGGAGTAGACTTCTGAGCCTGCCCCGCTGGAGCCCGGGCGGACCCCCGTGTGGGCAGGGCCAGCGAGGTGCTGCGGCTGAGCCCTCCCTGCCCAGGAGGCTCACCTGACCACCTGGGCTCACTCCTGCTGACTGACAAAATGAGTTTTCCGAGACCTCATCCGCAGGGCGAGCTCAGAGCCCTATGACTCCTCTGGGACAGCCCGGTCTCCCTGGCTTTCTCTCAGGAAATCCCAGAGAGTGGAAAGCAGGAAAGAACCTGGCCGCTTAGCTCGTCCTTGGGGTGAAGGGGCAGAATAAGTCTGTTTTGAGCAACTTCTTGGCCAGGGCAGAGCTGGCCTCTTCCCAAAGCACAATTGTACTCGTGGGGAGGGCAGGTGCCATGTAGGGGACCAGGTTCCCACTGCCAGAGCTCAGGCCTTACACCCCCTACTTCTGACACTGAGGCCCCTCGCTCCAGCATATGGGGCGGGGGCTGGGTGAGGCAGGACCTGTCTCAGCCCCAAGAGCTCAGAGCCACCTTCCTAGGCCCTCTCGGCATGCATCTCCTCACCTGACTAGGTCCTGCTCAAGCGCGTCCCCTCGGCCAGCCAAGGCAGGGGCTCGCGAGATGGTCCTGCAGGAGCCTGGCCGTGTTCCCATTCACCCCCAAGGATCCTCCCCAGGCCCTATCTGGGGGAACCTCCGCACCAGCCCCTTCTGTCCCAGCTGGCCCCGCATCTACCTCGTAGCTCAGTTTGGCTGAGGCTCACAGACCCTCACATGACTGAGGTCTGAGCAACAGAAATTTGGCTGATGGCTCGTGGGCCCATGTTTTGAGCTATGGGACAGACAGAATGGCACAGACACAAAGGACACTGCCTCAGCAGGGTGGGCGCCTGCTCCTGGAAGAGGCACCAGCAGGTACTAGAGGGTGCCTAGGAGGGAGGGAACCCTGGGGCGAGGCGTCAGAGGCAGTGGGATACGCTTTTAGTTTGAAAGGTGCGTAGCATGTCTTTAGGCAAAGAAGGGGGAGGCGCCGTGGAGAGGGAAGAGCACAGAGAATCCGAGTGCGGGCAGTAGGGCCTGTGACTGGGGCTGGGCAAGGCTTTCAGCTCCCGAGCAGCCCAGAGGGAGGCTAGGAGCAGAGTACGCAGGCACGGGAAGCACTAGGGAGCCACCGAGGGTGTTTGAGCAGGGCATCGTTCAGGGTGTTAGAAGATTTCTGTCGCTAGACTTGCATATAAATGATAGTGGTAACCAGTACTTACGAAGCATTGACTAAATGCCAGCCACTGTTTGTTCCATGAATTAACTCAGTTGTTACCTAAGAGATGTGCACTATTAGTATCCCCTGGTGTAGACAAGAGGTTAAGTCTCAGAGAGGCTAAGTATCTTGCCCAAATCACACAGCGGGTGAGGCGGCAGCCGGGATTTGAACTGAGGTACTCCGGATCCAGCTCCCGCATCTGACTGGGAGGCGAGCAGTTAGGTTGACCCATATGAAACTGACATTTCTGTACGGGCAAAACAGTCAAATGTCAACAGTGTCAAATGGCTCAGCATGCGTAGTCTCTGAGGAGTGGGAATGGCAGGCCGCATTTCAAAGGTATGAGTGTTTAGGAGGAAGAATGCACACACCTTGATGTGGAGGAGCAGGGGGGAAGGCAAGTTTCCAGGATGACTGTCGGGTTTGGGGCCTTATTTCAAGACAAAGAGTGAGCACCAGAGCTCAGCGCAGCCCTGGGGGCCGAGGCTTCGTCTTGGACACTGCGGCCAGACTGCGGTGTGGTGAGGACACCGAGACAGAAAGAACGGGCAACTCTTTCTAGAATTCAACTCTGAGGAGAAGCCTGTGCAGGGCCCCGTCGGGGGAGGACAGGACACACCTCTGAGGGTGAGCGGGAAAGCCCAGCTGTCTGGGGTGGGCGCCTGGGCGTGAGGTCCCAGGAGCCCTTCAGCCCTGCTCCCCGATTTCCCCCAGCCGCGGCAGGAGGGCCTGCGCGTGACTCGGCATGGGCCTCCTGTGGGGAACCCGTGAGGAGAGTCTCTGATTCCGCCTTCCAGACAGCGCTTTAAAGACGTGGGGAGGTGCGTGACATCCTGGGCAGCTGCCATAGGTATATGCGTATCCCCTGTATGTGTGGCCAGAGGGACCCCTGGGCGTGGAAGGGGCCAGCTCAGCCTACACGGATCAATCCCTCGCCCACGGAAGACCCCGGATGACAGACACATCCCATCCCCATCAGACTTGCCTACAACCTCTTCAGCCAGGACCTGGCACCATGGCAGCAGGTGGATAAGTGTGGCCAGGAGACCGAGTCCATCCCAGCCACTGTCACCAGTGCCTACCAACCCCAACCCCCAAGCCTGCAGCAGCCCACTGAGGCACAGAGGAAGACCACTGCCAGAGCTCCTCGGAGCTCTGGCGCCCCGTCTCCCTGGGTGTCTGACTCACACAGGGCGAGGAGAGCCCAAGTTCACCCCCATGAAATTCCCCTGGGCTACCAGCTTCCTGCTCCCACCTTTGAGGGGGTGGTGGGGAGGAGGCAGGCAGCTCGACTTGGTTTGGCTAAGTAAGGAGATTCAAACAAACCTCTTTATTCTTCCCTGCAGTGGAAAAAGGGAGCTCTAAATTCTAGATGCCACCCACCTTCGAGGCAGTACTCCCCACCGCCTGGTTCTTGCCACACGCCCAGCTTTATTCCGGGGCCATACCTAAGTCCCCCAGCCACGGAGCCGGCTGAAAGCTCCTGGCCCTGGCCAGTGACCAGACCCTGAGTCCCCTAAAGGGCACAGCTTCAGACGAGGGCCTTAGCCCAGGTCAGGGTCTGTGTCCCCTTGGGGCCCTTGGGGCCCTCCGCATTCTGCTGTTCCTCCCACTCCACATATTGGCAGGAGGGTCAGCCAGAGAAGGAGAGGAGGAGCACACCCTTGCCGACAGCATGGCTGCTTCCCCTTCAGTCACGGCCGGGAGTCCTGCCCACGGCTCCTTCCCCCAGGCTGAGGGGGGCCTCTGGCCTAAGTCTGACCAGGCCGCAACCCCAGCCCCAGCCCCAGGTATGTGAGCATTTCTCCTTCTCCGGTTTCTTGCTGATGGAGAACAGATGTGCAGACATCTGGCTCCGCAGCCCGCAGCCTCACCTTTCCACTCCTCCCCACCCCCAGACGGAGCAGGAGGTGGGGGATGGGGCCAGGGCTAGAACAGCGAGGGGACAGCTGGGCTCGGGGGCTCTCACTGGTGAGGTGTCCTTGGCAGCTGTGGGCACACAGCGAGGCCCAGCTCCCTCACCGGGATGACCAGGCTACACAACGACAGAAATGGCCTGGGCAAAGGCGGCTGGGGCCCGACCCCTGGGGCACACCGTGCTGCGCTCAGGCGGCCTCCCTCCCTCCCCCAATGGCCCCGGCCGTCCTGCTGGGAGGAACAGCACCTCCTCATCTTCACGGAGATTCTGAGGCCAGCCAAAGAAAACAGAGCGGCCTCTTTCCTCAAGAACTCCTCACCGGGGTTTCTTCCACGGCTCTCAGCCTCCCCCGGCCCCCAGCCTGCCCGGAGAACCTGACTCGGGCTAACACCACACCCCAGACCATCACCACAGGGCGCAGTAACTCCTTGAAGGCCGGCCCGGCTTCCCTCGACCACTCAGCCAGCGCTCTCCAGCCTGGCTACAGGCCAGAGTCCCTCATTTTTAGGATGGGGCCCCAGAATCTATTTTAGACATACTACACAGGTGCTTTTTAGGGGACTTGTCTGGCCCAGGTCCCCACCTCAAGTATCTTAACACCTGGGCAAGGGCTGCTCTCGTGTCTCGATGAGGAGACTGGAGCCCAGAGAGTCTTGTGACTGTGCTGAGGCCACACAGCAAAGAGCGGCAGAGCCTGTCTCGGCAGCCGTTGCCTGGTTCTTCCCCGTCCCTACGTCAGTCGTCCCCGCCACACCCCAGTCTGCTGGCCACAGAGCCAGGGCCTCCACTCACCCCTCGGGCTGGAGCTCCTGGCCACTCTGGGGCTCATCGATGTACCAGCTGCCGTAGGAGTAGTCCTCTGTGGTCCCCGAGGACTGGTTCCCTGCAGCCCCAGACATTCTCTGTTCTTCTCCTCTGACCTCCAGACAAGAGGGGAAAAGTCACTACAGATGTGAAAAGAAGCTTAGAAAAAGAAAGAAAAAGAAACTCAAACAAAGAAACGCTTCTCTTTAATCCTAAAGGTTACTGTCTTGCCTTTAGCTCTCTGATAAAAGCCTGTCTGGGAGTGAGGGCCTGGGCGGCTGGCACAGGAGGAGGGGAAGGGCTTCTCCTGTCCCTTCTTGTCCCCTCCTGTCCAGTCTTGCCCGGTGCTGCAGGAGGCAGCTAGCCCCTTGAGAGTGGTGCTCCCTTGGGGTCCTTGGGCTCTCGTTTCTTTGTGTGACTGACCACCGGCAGGTCTTTGCTCAAAGGACCATTTTCAAAGTAGGTCTGTCCAATCCGAGCTGCCCACAGAGACACCCCCCTTCCTTCCCCCTCCCTAAACCCACCGAGAGGACCCACAGACACAGGCTCAAGGAAAGGCCAGGGAGGAAGGAGCTCCAGAGATGAAAGGGTGGGCGGGCTGTGGGGAGGGCCCAGCACGTCTGCTGGACCCTCCCAGCTGGACTCCCAGTCCCTCCTGCTGTTGGGGGTCCGGCCCAACACCCCCCCCCTGTTTGTTCAGGCTCTCTCGAGACCACCCCTTTGGGCCTGAGCGGTGGGAACCCACCGTGGTCTGACAAAAACTCCTCCCAGGGGAGGAGGCCCCGTCTCCGTCTCTGTCTCCGCTGGCTCCCAGCCCTGGGGGGTGTGGCCAGGAGGGACCCGCACCTGACTTCCAACACAAGTACCTGCCTTCAGCGCCTGCCCCAAGTCCCCACACCTTGGCTCGCCACATCTGCTGTGCCCATGCTCACACTCATCCGGCCGGGCAATCTGGCCCGTTAGCAATCCAAGGGGCTGGCAGGACAGAGGCGGGGAAGGGGGGCTGTCCATTCCTTCTCCCCGGTTTCCACGAAGGGGGAGGCAACACGTGTCTTACTGGTAAAGCCTTTTTGTTTTTCCAACTTGATTTCACAAGGAGATAGCTCATCCCCACAAGGCAAAAATTAGTCCTTTAAACGCGAACCAGACCCACGGGTAGGAAAGAAGAACCCCGCCCACTTCCTGCTCCTTCCAGGGTGTCAGGTGAGGGTAAGGAAAACAGGGCCCAGACGGGGGTTGGGGGTACCTCCCCATTCTGCCTCCCCTGAGAAGCTGCCCCCCACCCTGGCCTGCTCCCGTCCCCTTCCTAGTTCAAGCAGGGCGTGGGATGAGGGGCAAGATGCAGAGGAAGGCAGAGAGCAGTTCTCAGGCCCCTGCCCCTCCGTGGGGGTCAGGACCTCTGACGCTTTGAGGGTGCTTCCAGCACCCCACTGGGGCCTGGGCCCTGGCCCTACCCAGCTGAGGCTTGTTGCCTTTTGTTAAAAGACATTCATCCATTGAGTCTTAACATAAGTTCGTTGAACGCCTACTAAGTGCCAGCACTGTTCTGGAGCCTTGGATGTGAGCTTTGCAGTTCAGGGGACACAGATGAGCAGGTAAATGACCTCCTGTGTTTGAGGGTCCTGAGGGGAAGGCAGATTGCCCTGACGTGCCCTGTGGGAAACTGAATTTGGTCCGAGAAGGGGGTGGGGTTCCTGAAGAAAGTAACCTTGGAGCGAAGATTTGAGGACAGGGAAGTAAGCTGAGCAGAAGGGCGGGGGGCGGGGCACTGTTAAAGGCAGGAGTAGGGTGCAGGGAAGCACATTCCCATCAGAGGGAACAGCACAAGTGACGGCTCAGAGGGGCAGGGCTTGAACTCCTGAAGGCTCCCCCTCCAAGTTCAGCCGGCAGAGCCACGAGGCCTTCCAGCGAGGGGGCCTGAGTGCTCTGTTGGCCTTGGTTCCTCTCCCTCCTTCCTGAACGGCCCCTCTTCCAGGAAGATGGCTCTGCCCAGCCTCCGTAATCCACAGAGGTGTCAGCATCTACCGACTCGGAGCCAAACCCGGGCTTCTCCCGACGCACTGCAGGAGTCCACACTGCCCATCTGCCCCCGGGGTCCGGGGCGAGTCCTGTCTCCCAGTCCTGCCGCGAGCTCCCGAGAGCACAGCTCTGCCTCTTCTCCCCCTCCTCCCGCCTTGTTCCCCCAGGCACAGCGTTTGGGTCGCAGGGGCTTGGGGACTGCGCTCGCTCGGCACAGCCATGCTCTTTCTGGCGACCGTCGCTCCTCCACGGCCTGCCCCTTTCGGGCTGCAGCTGCTCCCCGGTTCCCCGGCTGGGCTTTCCAGAGCCCGACACCCCCTCTCAGCTCATTCGGCAGTGCGTTATTTTATTTTTGCCTTGAGAAATGGATTACCTTTAAACACCTGAAATAATTCCATCCGTACGTGGTGTTATAGTCATCCCTATTATGCATTGTCCCTTTATTTCATTCTATGCATTTTTATTAAATGTACCGGGGTGACACATGTTAGTAAGATCAGACAGGTCCCAAGTGAACACGTCCATGACACTTGCATGATCTGTACACTGTGCCCACCTCCCCGAGTCAAATCGCCTCCTTCCAACATCCATCACCACGTACTCGGCCCCCTTTAGTCCTACTGCCCCCACCCCCGTCTGAGTTCAGACCCTCCTCGTGATGCCCCCCACGAGGAAAGTCCAGTCTGCAGCAGGGAGCTCACGTCCCCCACAAGGCAGAGATGTTCGTGCTGGGACATCTCTGCAGGTCAGAGGAGCTTCCCTCCCTGGAGGGAGCCTGGAGCTGCGCCCCAGCCTAGTTCCCTCTTCCTTCCTTCCTTCCTTCCTTCCTTCTATCCTTCCTTCCTTCCTTCCTTTCTCTTTCACCCAACAAATGTGGACTGTGTGCCGATCGCGTGCCTCATGAGGCTCTGCCTGCTGAGAGTACAGCAGCGAGCAAGACAGACAGGTCAGGTCCTGCAGCTCAGGGGACCTGCCATGCAGTGGGGGTGCGGAAAGACAAAATGTGCCAGTGCTGAGGGAAAGTAAGGTGGAATAAGAGAGGAGAGACAGACAGACAGACAGACAGGAAGTGACTGCTTTGGGCAGGACAGTCAGGAAAGGCCTTGCTGAGGAGATATTTGAGCGGAGACCTGAAGGAAGGGAGGAAGCTATGCAGTTGGGCGCTGAGGAAGCTCATTCACTCACCAGCCTCAGGGGCCCCAGCCCAGCCCAGGTACAGGCCCTTCCCCACAGCACTGCTCCCCGAACCAAACCCTGCTGCGCCCCAAACGGACTCCCACTGGCACCACCCTACCCCTTGCCGTGTGCGGCCCAGTGCCCAGGATATCCCCCCTGTCTTCAGTGGGGCCATGCAGAGGTCACCTTCAGAGGTGAGGAATGGGAACTTCGTCCACTTTCCAACTCCCTCGCCTCAGATCTGGACTGAGGACAGGGAGGAGTAGATCCAGGAGGTTAGAGCAGGGTCTCTATTTGTCAGTGAGAAATGCCCCACCTGGGTTTCAGGTCTGGGCTGGCCCTGGGACCCTGAATGGGTTCCCTTCACCATTCTGGGCTTCCACCTGCTTCTGCCCCAGGAGGGGCGGGTCAGCCAGTCCGGCCGCTCTTTGACTGTGGGCTCTCCTCTCCCCTGAGGCACCAGCTCCTTACCCGCAATGACTTTCTGTATGACCCAAGGATGTGGAGCCAGCACACGAGTCACTGGTTGTAGCAATAGGTCAAAGAGAGCAGCTGTGACTGCCCAGCACCCCCCTCCTGGCCTCCAGCTCCCCCCTCCAATCTGCTGGGAGCAGGGAGGCAGGCTGGTCAAAGATCCACGGACACTGGGTGGGCACGCGGCTCAAGCTGGTGGGCGGGGCAACTTTGTGAACCCAAGGCACCTTCTCAGCTTGGAGCTCGAACAACTTGCAGCTCGCATCTGCAAAGTGAGAGGGTTAGCGCCGAGGTGTTCAGGACTGCAAACTGGCAAGGAAAAGTAATGAGAAGAGAAAAACAGTAGTGGGGTGCTCCTTAAGAATTTCTGTAAAGAGCCCTGGCTGGTGTAGCTCAGTGGAGTGAGCTC